>PYST01000330.1:0-42538 GCA_003049485.1 Ophioceras dolichostomum | reverse complement strand
GCACAGAAGGGAAAGAGACGAGGGCAGGCCAGGAAGCCAGGCGGGCAGGCAGGAAGGATGGAGGGGGGGAGGGGGTGGGCGCTCTCAACACCTGGCGATTTGGGCGGGCGAATGCCGGGCTGCCACTGGCAGAAAAGGTCAGTGGGGCGTGGACATGCGGACCCCAGCGAGCCAGCGGCAACAACATTCTGAGCGACGGATGCTTCTTTCTACGTTGTACGCCGTAGCAGAGCAGGGGGGAGAACGCACTAACAATTTCCCCCTCCGCCGGTCTTCCCTGCTCAGTCAGGGCGCCGTGCTTATTATTCGTCTAGCACATCTGTCACTGACGAACGGAGATGAGCGTCCAGCAAGGAATCGCCGCTGGTCATCAACGAAGGGAAAATTTTGGCCGTCGGTCCAGCCAGAAAAAAGAACAAAAACAGTCCAGGGATAGGGCCTGCTTGGGCATTTCTCCCTCTCTGCCGTCTATCAAACTGTGCATTCTCATTTTCTTAATGTACATACATACCTGACCGTTTGCGACCTCCGTTTGCTCTCTTCTTTCCATCCCTTTGCACCAAGCGTTCTTTTGGGTCACCGTGCGTGAGTGACCGCGATTTTCTGCTTGCCATGCTGGTCCTCGCTAGTCGGTGCGTTGCTGGACCTGCACTGGCTTGCCCCATGCCATCTCCACCTGCATTGGCCTGTGGTCTGTGTGCGTGAGGGAGCGAATGCTCATGATCAACAAGATTTTTTTTTTTGTTTTGATGGTGAGTTGGTGACCGAGTTTGAGAGCCAAGCAACCCAAGCAGAGACGCCTCTCCCTTCTGGGCAAAGTTGGTGCGGAGTTGCTGATGAGCACTGGGCAAGCACAGAGACAGTGCCCCTGTGAGTGACACACGGACTAGCGCATCTTGCACATTGCAGCAGCTGTCTCTTTTGCCCTCCTTCTCTGCCTCGCCACGTTCGTGCTTTGCAATGACCGAGGAAATAGAGGGATGGCATGAATCGGGGTGGAAAGCGCGAATCCGTCGAGCCCGTCGGCGGCGCCATAATAAGACTGGATGACAGGGACATGGCACTAAAAACGCAAAAAAAGTGCATGGTCTGGGAGTCCAAGGATAGCGGGCATTGGGAAAGAGCCGGGGCTATTTTGTCCGTTGAGAATAGGAGAGTTGAGAATAGGAGAGTCGCTCCCGTCAATGTCCTCGTCCTGGGATGAGGATCCAAGATCGATTATAATTATCACCCGCAACGCCGCGATCATCTTTTGTGGGCGCTAGCAGAAACTGAAGGGCCTCCTGGACTGATGGGCCGATGGGCTGATGGCTGATGGCTGATGGGCTCTACCTGTTAGGACTCAGGCTATCTTAGGGTTCTCGAGGAGACTACGATGAGGGCGGCGGCGACATGCTCCCGCTCTATTCCGCTTGTTGCCGGCTGTTGCTTGCTGACTGTGTGCGATCCTTCTTTTCTCGCTCCTCCTCTTCCTTTTTCTTCCCTTCCCTTCTTCCCTCGCCTCGCCCTGCCAGACTACTGACCATCACGGTGCTGCCCGGGCCCCACCACCTGCTTACCACCTCTCGTCCGTCGTTGCCCGTTGAACACGAGTCGCTGGAGTACAAGATAGGTACGGGCACAATGGATACCGTTTACAAAGTATGGGACACAAAGACAGGTCTGATATGGAGCGCTCCGTAGCCATACAGCGCCGATGCACGGCGTTCCACAAGACTAGAACAATTATCTTTCGGCGTCTGGGGAGACGGAGAGGCGTGGGAAGCGTTAAAGGCGGCACCGACTGCCGTCGTGATTGGGCGTCGTCCCGCTTCTGCGCAGTGTCCATCATCATGCCTTACAAGTAAAATGAAGGCATCTCTTTTAGGAGCCTCAAGCTTCACCATCGTTTCCCACCTGGAGAAACACTGGCCAACAGGCGAGCGCAAGAGAGTGAGGAGGGTCGGACCAAAGACGGACCAGGCGCGTGCGTCTCCGATGCGATGGAAAGATCTACCAAAAAAGATCGAACAGAACGAACAGGACCGGCGGATGTACCCCTGATGTACCCATTCCGTTTTTGGTGGACAGCATGGCAATCCAAGAAAAGCTCCCAAGAGCGGCGAGGTTCTCGCAAAATTCCGTTGATGGCTGGCTGGTCGTTTCCGCCGTTGCCCCGTTCGAGACAGGTCAACTACCAGTCTCCCACTTGTTGACGAAAGGCTCCCGCTTGCGTCGTCCGCATTGCTCGCATCTCCTAAATATGTCGTAGTTCAATGAATGACGTGCACAGCAAGCCTTTTGTTTAATAACTATCTGTCTAGCGCATCTACCGAAGTGCAGGTATTGATGCCGAAGATATGGGGAAATAAGAAAGAGGCCATTGCAGGCCCTCCCCACGAGTCAGCAAAGGCCCACGGTCATTTACCGTGAACCAAGAGCTCCAGAAAGAGGTTCCAGCCTCCTGTCGGTTTGGCTCGACATAAACAGTGCGACGTTCACGAATAGTCGCGATCTCCACTGTTGGGGTTATACCCAGAATCGTCGTCAAGACCCAGATAATCTCCGGACTCCTGACCGCTGCAGACGAAGAGAGATTGTTGACTGTTGGCACCGCCTTGGTAGTAACGTAACCAAAAGAGCAGAAGAGAAGAGTCCGAGCTCCCTTTCCTCACAGGAAGTTACTATTAACAACAAAGCGCAACGCAGATGCAAGGTACAAATCCGAGTTTTGACAGGCCCTGAGAGGAGTCTGAACATAGGTGATATTTAGGTACATGTGAACGTTCCGTCGGCAAGCAGGTAGGTACTTTAGCCAACCTGCCAGCACGTCTCGCCTCGTGGCTATGGCTGGTTCCGTCCAGGTCTATGCGATTTACAACTGCTCGGATGATGAGAGGACGGAAGGGTCAGTCACCTGATCATTTGCAGGTCCTCGGGGCGACGAGGAGCGAACGAGAGACGAGAGAGAGAGAAGAGAAAAATGCGATCGCCGCTTTAACCGACGCCCAAATTTAGGCCCGACCTCGGCTGGCCACGCGGTACAAGAGCTTGACCAGGAGCCGTACACGGCCGCTCCAGAACCAGTAGCAATGCCAAGCCGCGGGTCGACTGGCACATGCATCCCTGTACGCTCTGGACAGGCGACAGGCCCCTCCCAGACCGAGAGGAAAGTCCCCTGTCAATCTGAAACACGCCTGGCGCAGTGCTTCAGAAAATGGTAGCTTTGGGACCCAGATTCTGGGCGCTAGCCCCCTCTTGGACCGGCTCCCCCACCCGCACACGAGCATCTGTCGGTCACGGTTCCCCTTCCCTGACTGATGAGAAGAGAGGTTGATGATGACGGACGGGAGAGATGAGAGAGATGAGATAGCCACGAATAGCATCTCGCACTTACGGGATCCGGACTACGGTCCATATACGGGCCTGCTGCTATGTCTATGTATTCCGTACCTCGGCGAGGGTTGATGAATCGCTAGTCGTTGAATGGCCAGCTGATTTCCCCGCCACCTTCTCAAGGAGACGCTGACTGATCGAATGGCAAGCAGGACACGCAAAAGGATACAATCCATACCACCACCACTATACATCGCCCAGGCTGGGCTTGCTAGGCTGGGCATTTCTGGCATAAAAAAGCGTTGGACAACGACGGCTGTGCATCACGACGAAGCCGAAGCTGGAAGCTCGGATTGGATGCGAGCGATGGATAGCTGCATCACCTGGCGCGGAACTTCTCTCTCCCTTGCCCTTCCCTGTCCTTCCAGTCTTACTCGCCAGCAGCCAGAGACAAAGGTCTCAACTCCGCGGCTTTTCGGTGGTGGACAATCGTCCGTCCGACTCGCCCGACTGGCCGAGCTGGTTTTCACTGACAAACGGTGGCGTCGACCGGCTGACGACGACACCACCTCCTTGTCTCCACGACAAGCGTGCCTGGGACTTGTTAAACCGGTCCCCTTCCCGTGTCACCCCCGCCATTCCGCTTCTGCTGAGCCTGGTGGTGGTGCTCGTGGTGGTGGCCCGGCGTAGTAAGGGGAGAATACCTTCCGAGAGGAGGCACCACACCGCCGCCACTTCTTGGTTCTCCCGTCCACCCACCTATCCTACCTACCTATGTATGTACGCTTACACAGTATCTCTTCTGGTGTGCAACGGCGTTGAACGTTCGAACACTGCCCGCCTGTCTGTCTGTCTGTATGCACCCTTCGTAGCACAAAGACCTTGTGTCGCCCCACGAAGGGGGGAAAAAAGGAAAAGAACAAAGTGGGAGAGAGAAAGCAGAGGAATACGAAGACTCTCTCCCCTCCCCCCTCCATCCGAAGTCGAAACAGCATGACCAACCTGTTTGGCTATCTCAGGGTCTCGACCTACCCAAAGCAGAAGTCGTGCTCCGTCACTGCAGAAAGAGAGAACCCTTGTTCCGAGCCCGGCCGATAGGATGCGGATCCCCTTTCACTCGTTTTTGAAGAAATGCGAAGAGAGAGAGGGGCAACAAAAAAATACGACAGAAAAACGAAGATAGTCTTGGATCCCTGAAAAACCAGAACAAACCGTCGTCACCGCCGTTGCCCGCCCGCTAGCCAGCCGGATTGTCACAGTGGGGGATGTGCGCTGTGGCCTGAAGAGGATAAGTGGGCGGTGTTTGATCGCCATGCATCATCAGTCCGAAACCTCGAAACAGCGATGTGCATGGCATGGCAGAGCAGCATGGGTACCCAGGTGGTGGTGAGCGGCGCGACACCACGGGCACTTCCTTCCCATTCTGTGGGGTCTTTTTGCTGCTCTCAACTCCTTTCAGGGGACCTTGGTTGGTTCGCTCACTCACCAACACAACAAGCAAAAGCCGGCAAGCGATAGTCGTCGCCGTTAGCGTTGGCGCGAATATGCAGAGTGAAAAGAGAGAAACAGGTCCCATTATAAAACATACGATTAAACTCCTCTGAACAAGAAGCACGCTTGCGGAGAAGCCGATCGGGAACCTTGTTACCGCTTGAAGCACGCAAGCAAAAAGAACAAAGAAAAGCCCCACCGCCATCGGTCAGTCATCATCCATCGCCGACATTCTGGATATTTTCCAAAACCTCCGAGTGTCGAGGAGGCTTGAACTGTGGAAACTGTGGGTTTCCGTTGTTGCCTTGCGATGGATGATGGCGTTTCTCTCTCCCCCCCTCGTCTGTTCTTGATCGGTCGTGACCATTTCCTTTTGTTCCTCCTCCTCATCATCGGTCTTGGTTGATCGTCCCGCGTTCGACCCTGCCTCCCCTCCATAGCCCCGCCCGCTGCCGATGGTGATCGTGAACACTTTACCCACAACGACCATCAACAACCAACGAACAGAGCAGATACCCGGCTGGGTCACTATGGGGATGGGAAAGAGGTTGCAGCGTGCAGTGAACACGAGCACGACTGTTGAGAGCTGAGCGCTGCTGCCAGTGATCACATCAAATTCTGCATGTATTGCTGCAATGCAAATGCGGGATATGCAGCCTGGGGGTCCTCCATAATCTCGTTTGTCTTTTTTTGCATCTCGTGCGCTCTTCTCGATGTGCAAGCGCACCGCAAACATCACTTGACGTCTCTTGGTCTCCTTTTTTTTTATTCCAACCCATGGTACCTATCTCAGTCAGCTCAGCAAAAAGGAGGAAAGCGACGGGAGTTATGACAGACAAACAAACAAGCCCACTCTGGTGTGATAGAGATTCTCCCAAAGTGATTGATGATGATGTGCCCCTCTCCCCGCCGCACTTGCCTCTGCTGGCCCGCGGCTGGCCCGCTGAAAGAATTGCCCGCGCCCCGCGCGTAACGCCGTCTCTCCCTCTCCTTCTCTCCTAATTGGAATTTTTAAAGAATCGTGAAGTCCGAGGCGGGCCTTGCCTCTCAAACTTCAATCCCCACATCGTGTGTCCGCAGCGGCGGCAGCGGCGTTTTCTCTCTTTCAACTCCATGTGTGGTCTGTGTGTGTGTTCACCTCTCGTCATCACTATCATCATCATCATCATCAATCTCATCTGCCCTGCTCCCGTTGCAACGCTCTCCCTCTTAGGCGTTCCTGAATTGAGGTGGTTTTTTAGCGTCGATCCCCATGCAAGCAATGACCCTCCTCTGGCTGTTTCACATCTGTCGACCCTCTTTTAAAATTAGGCTAAGCTTGTTCTTTTTTGTCGTGCTTCTTTTTTCACTCTTGTTCAGATCCAGTGCGACGGGGTGACGACCCAATCAGCGGCCTGAGGAGCTATCCTCCCCTGTCAAAGGTCCCGAGCGATACGCACCGGGGAGGCGCAACCAGTGGTGTGGTGGTCAAAACACCCCCCTGGTACACCACCACCTCGGGTTAGTGATTGGCCTCCCCCCTTCGGAGGGCATGATGAACCAGCCGCTCTGTGCATCTCGCATCTTGCTTGCTGCTGTGGATGATGGGCTCACGATTGCAGTATCGTCGAGAACAAGAAGAAAAAAGAGAGACATAAATAGAATAGGAAAGAGAGCAAAGCTGAGCTGGCCGCATCTTTTCCAGCCACCACCTGCATACCCGCCACTACCTCCTCCTCCACCTGTGTGGCTCCCGTATCCGCATCACCACAGATCTGTCATGGCCGTACGTCTGCCAGATGAGCGGTGGGCGAGATGAAAGGCGGTGTCCCATTTTTTTTCTTCTTCTCTTCTCTCTGTCTCTCGCGCGTCCACATCTTGAACAAGAACGGTGGTGTTTGAGATCGTACCGGCGGCTCTGCGAGCGGCAGGAGAGGATCTGAGATGCGGAATCTACCCATGCATTCTTTTTGGAGGGGGATTGGCGGGGTGTCGTCTTGGAGGGTAGGCGGCGGCGGGGCGAATATTGCCGTCCGGGCGAACAGGCAAGGTCGACCACATCGCGAGGCCTAGTCTTGATGCTATTTTCCCCTTCGCACAATACGTCCACTCCCACCTCGAGAGTACACGTTGATGGGGGTGATGGATATACAAGGGCATACACAGAAGAGAAAGAGAGAACCAGTCGGTGTCATTTACGGCATCACAACGGCGGCGCCAACGAGGGGAGGGGCGCGACACATGGATTGTGTTTTGTTTGGCGTTTTATGTTTCCTTGCTCCCGAGTTCGTGATAGGGGTAGGCGTGCTGACCTTAGCCTGTGTTCTCCGTGCTCCTTCCTGCTATTCTTGCGAATAAGGAAGAAGACGAAGAAAGAAGGGAACTCGGGATCGGGCTTTACTTTGCCGCTTTCAGATGGGCGGCACGCGAGAGACATAGCAAAGCCAGCAACCAGAGGGAGGAGAGTTAAAATGTTGAGTAGAGCGAGTATCACTGGGACCTGGGGACAGGTTCTCCCTCCGGCTCGTTGGCTGGAATCGTTCTCGTCGTGGAGCTCGACCTAAAAACAAGCATAATTTACTAGTTCATCCTGCTATGTAAGAAGGGGGCCAGACACATTGAAAAGAGATGTTTAAGTTATAATTGCCGTCTTCTGCGCACAAACACGAGCCCTTCGTTTGGGGGCCAACGCTGCTTGATCTGGCCAACCTTAGGCAGACCTTTTCGTCAGGCATCGCATGCAACATAGAATAGGGAGGAGGTCTCAGGCAGATCACCTAGCAGCCCTCCCCGTCGTCGTCCCATCCCTTGCGTTCCCATCCCGTCGTCGAGAAAAGGCAGCGTCAAGGCGGGAGATGCGAGAGACTCCCCCAGCCCCTAGCAGGGCCTTTTTGAAACAGGCGAAAGGGAAAGGGCACCGGTTGTTTTGAGTCTTCTTGAAACATTGACACCGCAGCTCTTCACAGACGGACGGGCACCCGGCGGGATGTGATGGTGATAGCGGGCGGCGCTATGTATAATGACATATGTACGAAGGAAGGTTAGGGAGGAAGTGAAAGGGGGAGCACACAGGGGGAGGAAGGGAAATCAGCCATCACACCCCCTTCTTTTGATTTTCCTTCTTCAACTCTTTCTTTGCCTATCTCCTATTGGTGTTCCTGATTCTTGCATGAACTCGGTCCGCTAGTGCTGCTGCACATCTGCACAAGTGATGTGTGCAATGGCCCTCCCCTCCACCCTCCTCTCCATTCCTCCCGCCACCAACTGCAACCTGGTGCACGCACGACGAACGACGACTGGGCCGACGGACTGCTGGTCCTGGTGCTGCTGCATATCCCGGCACTTGCCTCCCCCTCGGTGTTGGAGAACAAACAGGAAATGCTAGAGTGGTGGGTGTGGGGTGGTGGCCGAGTGAGTGGGTGAGCGTCGACCACGCACAAACATGCAGGCGGCTCTTGCGACAACCTGTCACGGTTCATTCCTACGGACCTGTCTTTTTTCCTCCAGGGTTGCGTTCGCTCCGTGCCTCTCAAGAGGCTCTCAATATGATATGCCAGGCCTGCTAAGAGAACTGACCGACTATAGCATGCCGTTTTAGCCCTCATCCATGCCCTTCCTTGCCCTGTGACTTGCGCAGGCATGCGGCGGCGAGTCCGTGATTCCCTTTTCCCTCTTTCCTTTTCGAGTCGGCCCCTCTCCCAGAGAAAATGCTCTGAAGAACAACAGAGCAACAGAGGGGTCCATCACCATGACATGCAGGTGCCGAAACAAGCGCGGCGGGCCCAATCCCGTCCCATACTTTTTTCCTTGTCCCCGGCTGGGTTGCTGCTGGGTTGCTTGTTGCCCCCGCCTCCTTATTCAGGTACATGAAACACGAAGGGCATGTCACATCTGCTTCCAGAAGCACGAGGCATGCATATCGCGGCCCCAAGCAACGCACCGCACCGCACCGCACGCACACACGCACAGGTCGTGTCGAACGAACAGGGACAGGCCCGGGATTATGTAATGTGCTTGGACTCGTCGATGGGTCGCGAGCGGATCAGCGGGATTGGGTCCCTGGGCTTGAGCCTTGGTGGCCCACGCAAGGCCTAGCCAGGCCGTTGATGGAGGGGCAGCCAGCCAGGCTCTCTCGTCCCTGAGCGTCCGATTCTTCAGTGCTGATGACGGATCACATCACTATGTACAGAGAACGGAATGCCTTGCCTTGGTGACTTGCTTGGACAGCTGGCTGGGCTGGGCGGGCTGGGCGGACCGGCCAAGGGCCCTCCATTCGGACTTGTGACCAATCTTTTCTGCGCTTCTCGCTCGCTCCAAGTCGCTCATCGGCCATATCCAGTATCCCGAGAGAAGATGTGCGTAACCCGTCTTTCTCCCGTGGTCGTACATGCCTACACAAAAAATCATCATCATGACGGTCTCGCTTGCCCTCGCCCTCGCCCTCGCCCGGCCGGGCAAAACTGCTTGTTGCTTGTCTGCTTTCCGTTGCACTGCAAAAGCCGCATGGCGAGCGGGTCGGCTGCTAAAGTGGACGGGCTGCACTGGCCCCCAGCCATTGACCCTTTGAATCCACATGACGAACGGAACGAGCCCTGGAAGAAGTGTCGCGCAAAGATGAACAAGGCCACCATTAGTGCCACCGCTCGAGCAGAGCCCAGAGAGAAGATCCCCACTGCTCGCCCGCCCGTCCCTCGTCCGCCCCTCTCCTGCCGCCGCTCGCCAGCACCACGACCAGCAGCAGCCCCAGCAGCAGCGGTTGGATGAATTCAACGACGTCCATGTGTCGGAGACCGACCGACCCAGGAACAGGCAGGTGGATGGCGCAACCGACCGACCACCTACCTGCGTCCCCTTACAAGGACGGCATATACGACATGCCGCCACTTTCTTGGCCAACTTCTACGTTTTTGTTTCTTCGTCCCGTGCAAAAAGCAGCTGCAGTGTGCGTGAAGCCGAGGATGGATTATGCCTCACAATCAGGCAGCAGACGATTAGGTCCGATAAGCACCCAAGCACACCCAAGCAGCTTCAAGGACACCACCCACGCCGCGACAAGGGACCGAGCCCCGTGTGGGGAAACAAAGATGGAGGCTGAATGCAAGCTGCGGCGCTGCTGTGTACGGGTGAGGGGTGGTGCTGCCCGCGTGGGAGGAGAGAAAGGAGGAAAAAAAAGGGGAAGGAGGAGGCAGGACAGAGGAAGGAAGGAGGTCGAACCCTGATTCCTGATTCCCTCGATCGATCAAGCGAGCGAGCCAGCGAGCTTCTTTCGGGTAACGGTGCTGCTCGCGGGCGGTGGAATGGATCAACTGCTGGGACCTGCGGGCTTGCTTCATTGGGGAGCTTGGGTGCTTTGTTCTGCGGCCCAGCTCCAATCCAGCCAGCCTTAACAACATTAACGCTGATTGAGTTCGGCAATTATTTTGTAGGTTTGCGATGCGGCCTGGATTCAATGGGACCTCTCATCCATCCTTCCTTCCTGTCTCTCCGTCGCTCTGTGCATGCGTTTCACATTGCAATTTTGACGGCCAGCTCGCATATATGTTCTGTCTGCACTGTTTTTTTTTATACGTTCGAAGGTGCATGCCGATGCGTAAGATACCTGTACCTACCCGACAGAAAGGAGGAGGCGACAAAGGGAGGCGGCGTGAATCCATCCATCCTGGTCTGTATGTCCGTCAGTTTCCGGCCGGTCACCCATCCATCACCCATCCATCATCCATCACTCTCGCTCTTTGCTCACCTTTCGCACAATGTTTCCTGTGACACCACACGGGGCGCTCCTTGGGCTCTTACGGAATAGGAGGAATCATCTCCAGGGGCGCGAACTAACCTTCGGGCAGAGCCTTCTTTTTTTTTGTACGGCCTCTGTGCGATTGCTGCACTGCGTGCGTGCATGGCCGGCGGCCCATCATCCCTTGTGCTATGACCAAGCAACAGCAGGAAAAGGCAAGGGAAGGGCCATCACATCTTTTCTGTCTTGGCTTCACCTTTTTTTTTGTCTATACCCTTCTTCCTTGCCCGCCTGGCCCCCCTTTCCTATACTTCCGGACCCCCTTCCAAGCTGAAACACTGACAGAGAACGATTTGTACTACCCCTATCCCTGCCAGCTTTGAGGGCTTTGAGGGAGAAGAATTGATGCTTTTCATCGCTTGAACGCAAAAAAAGCAGAGATACCTCGATACCAAAATACCTCACGGAAAGGGCATCCTAGCGTTCGGCGCTTTAGTCGCTTTTCGCGGTAGGCCCTCCCTTGGATCCCTTGGATGGACGATCACCGGGACAGCTTGCCTATCCACACCGCCCAACCCATGAACCAATGCCCTCAGACATCCTCCTGTCTCCTCCTCCTCCTGTCCAGCATCGCAAGCTGTTGAGCGCAGGGGAGTGGCAAAGCTGGCTGGAGACGTCCAAGAAGGCCTGTCTCTCTTTTTGTCTCTTAGGTAAGATCTTCATGAGAAAAAAAAAAGAGTTCTCCGTCCCTGCGCAACACAAGACGCCGCCGCGGCGGTGGGGTTTTCTCTGTGCCTCTCCCGGCTCTCTCAGTCTCCCTCTCTTTGCCTCTTTTGATATTGTGCAAGTATGGCACATTCCGGGTCTTGCTCGCTGGGGAACGACGGACCGCAACTACTACTCAGCTTCTCCTTGTTTCGCGACTCCAGTAACCCCAAACCAACAACACCCACCCAGGTTCCAACCCACCTGTTCTTTCCTCTCGTATCTGTTTTACTCATACAGCTTTTGTTGTTGAGAAAGCACTGTGTTCTCGGGGCTCTCTCGGCCTGCACCGCCAGCTAGCTGTGTACCACTACAAAGTATGGTAGTATTATACCGAGTGGAGAGGCGACTAAGGAGGGAGGACCACATCCGGCAAGCCTGCATGGGCCGCCGAGAGAAACGACACGGCAGGCAACACAGCGCAGGGCAAGGCAAGGCAAGAAAGAGAGAAGAAGAACAAGAAGAGCAATGCAAGGCCCCATCCCATCCGTCGTCATCCCTTGATCCCAACAGACCGGCCGACCGGCCAGGCTATCCTGGTGGGCCAGCCGAAGCGTCCGGGCCCCTCCACTCCAGGTGAGCATGCGGACACCCCAATACGGGATGGTCCTTTCTGCAAGCTTCTGCAGGTCCAGGAGCAACGCACACCCAAAAAGGTCCCCTAAAAAAGAAGAGAGATCTCCGTTCTGAAACCGCAGGGGGGAAGCCCTTCGGTAGCATCAGGCAGGGACAAAGCGATCTGAGCCAGGGCATATCCAAGCTCCCAGAGCACATCCTCAACAAGGGCATGATGTTGATGGGTGTCCTGGGTGGTAGTGGTGGCAACGGCCCCTCCGCTAGGACACACTCGCTCACTCACTCACTCATCCCTTCCTTCCCCTCCCTCCACTTCCCTGCGCTCCCCTCTCGCACATCCCCCTCTTCTTTCGATTGCAACGCTCCGGAGGCCAACGGAGTCGGAGGGGGAGGATGTGTGCTGAGCACCCCGCACGCGAAGGCAGACGAGGCAGACAAACAAGCAGCCTGTCAGTCAGTCAGTCAGTCAGTCAGCTCGAGGATACTAGCAAGGAATTCGTTCAGCTGAGATGTGACCAGCTGCTCGATCACCCTGGCTGTCTGTCCCAGCTCCGTCTCGTATTGTTCTGGAAGATGCGATTCTCCCTCCCTCCCTCTCCTCCAGTCCACTCTTGCTCTGTCCCAGGAATAAGCTTGGACTGGGCTTGCCTACCTAGGTACCTAGTTGTTGGAACAAATGGGATATGTACATGCATACATGTATGCTCGCCCACTCATCACCGAGTGGTGGAAAGCGTCGCCGAGCCCAAGGGTGGCCACACAAATTCATGCGTTCACCCGTCGTCCGTCTCTTCCTTCTCCTGCCACGGGGCTACAATCATACCTACCTAGGTACGATATGCTGTATACCTTGGATAGTGAGAGGAGGGAAGGGAGAGACGCTGCAGTGAGAGATCATGGATCCTTGCTGTTGCTCAGCAACTCAACTTCGAATCCTCCTTTTCTTCATGTACACTTGCAAGTGCCCTCCCTCCTCCCGCATTCACTCCTTGCGGTATGTATGTATGTCTGTGTGGTGCATTCCTCATCCTCGTCGGTTCTCCTTCATCGGTCTCCCTATGTAGACGATCTCCATGTTGAAGTGCTCGAGTGCCACTCTTCGCGCCTGTCTGGGACAGAAGTGTCCAGGGCCAGCCAGACCGGCACACCTAAAATACTCGTCGTACCGCCTGCTTGGACGCATGATGTGCTGTGCTGGTTGAGTCAGGAACCCCGAGCGCAAGCAAGCAATCGCTAACTCATGTGTGGTTAAGGCTCTTTCTTGTTTGTCGGTCTGTCCTTGTTATACAACGTAGTAAAGTAGTTCAAAACAGGCAAGACCAGCAGCATTGCATCCGCGCAAGACATGCCCCGAGCAACTCCTCCCGCTTTGACATCATCCTTGCTAGTGAAGTGCTACTGCATATACCGTACCGCTTCCTCCTACCTCTGGCGCGTTCTAATCTGGTGCCTTCTTGCAGATCGTCGCCAGACTGACTGATTGTGACGGCTTTGGTAGCATAGCATATAGCAGCCAGCCGAGCTGCCTAATGTCAGCCAGCCAGCCCGGCCCAGCCCGACCCAGCTCTCAGCAAGAAAGCGGGTTATCGGCTCCTTCCGGCGACAGTCATAACCGAAGGGCTGTAATGCCTCGGGCTGGCAGGGAGGCTTTCGAAACAAACTGCACCCACGTTGTTTCTCGCCTGCTGGGATTTGCCAGGCCTGGCGTAGTGCTTCCTCTTTGGCTACTTTATCGTCCATCGGTTGATGGAATGAGAGGAGAGCTGCCTACCTACATAGATGGGTTGCTGGCACTCAAGGAAATTGCAAATTTCATGTTACGCATCTGCTAGCCCGGTTGCCCAGTGTGACCAGACTCGCTGGCTGCATACATACGTGCTCAGCTAAGTGAGTCCAAGAGAGTCTAGGCTTAGGAAGCTGTGACCTTTCCGACTTGCAAGGCTGCAAGTCGCCCCCCTGTCCTCGCGACAAGGAAGGAGTAAGGATGGGTTTTGTTGATAGTGCGTGCCCTCCAAGATTACCGGCAGCATGCAGGAACGCGTGAGTGTAAGGGAAATAAGCTAGGCACCTACCTTACCTAGCTGTCTCTTCGAGACCGGGAGAACTCATCGGAGCGGCCCCTCTATACTCGTGAATCATTGTATGGAGGTGGAAGAGACCCCGGGGAAGGGATTAGGGATATACGCTATATGGATAAGGAAGGGATTGCATGCCATAACTGGTTTTAATGCCGCCTTGAAAGAAAGAAGAGATACCTGGCCACCTGGGCTTGGTTCCCTCGAGTGGGCGGGAGAAATTTCCAGTGAATCCCTTGATGCGTTTCTCCTTGATGGATGATAACTACGGGTGATCGTGGACTCGTATGCTAGGCAGGTAGGTAGATTAGTGACGACCGGCCTAGGCTGCTCGTTCCCCTTGATGGGGAATCGATGGTATTTCTTAGTCATATCGTTGAACTTCGAGAAGAGCGCTGTCTCCTCCCTCTTTCCATTCTACCTTGCTCCTGGCGATTGAATAGATGGATGGACAGCCTTTCCTGCGGTGTGTGATGATGATGACGATGATGCCACTGAGGCGAGCGGAGATTCCGCGGAGCATGCAATTAGTAGGTAAGGGAGGGAGATGGAGATATCATCGGTTCGTTTCGGTACAGGCTTGAGCAGGGGAGTCCTGCCGGAAAGGGCCAGGACTCCAGTCAGAACAGAGCACGAGTAAGCCTCCTCCAGGCGCCCGCCTAGGTACCTAGGTAGATGAGGATTTGAACAATTCGGCAAGTCTTGCCATTTGTCACTGGGTACCTACCTAGGTTTGTGTGTAGAGACAGAGCGACGGCTCAGATAGCGCAGATAGACGGCGTTCTCAGCTAACCAAATTCGCGTCGTCCCCTCTGACGATATCGCACGTATCTCCTTCGCTATCTCCCGCTTCGCCAGTGAGGCTGTGTACATTTCACCCGGGGAGAGCTGCATGCATCCTGAGAGGAGGACCGCCGCACGACGTTCAACGATTCTATTTTTTGGGTGCTGATAAACGAACTCGGAGGAGCTGAGCCGAAGAGAGAGGGGAAAGGAAGGAAAGGTGTGGTCGCACAAGATGCGGGATGAGTGTGGTACCTACCACGTATGGCGCAGTCGTGGGTTTTTTACTCTTTTTTTTTCTGCCGCCTGGCGGTGGTTCAAGTCATCGCCCCTCGCACAAGCAGGATTCAAGTCAAAAAGGTCGGGCGGCGAGGAGGAGGGGTTCTGGGGTGTCTCGGGGGCAAAATCGAGGCTGAGCTCGCGGGAGGCGAAAAGAGAGGCGAGGGCTGTGTGGAGAGACACGGTGAAAATGTGGGAGCAGATAAAGAGGAGTTAACAACGTATGAGGTATGCATGCAGGGCTATATTGCGATTCTCAGCTTCTGGTTGGAGGCGGAATTGAGAATCATGGCAACACGAGGAATGGCGCATACTGTATATGTGTGTGATAGGTGGTGGATGGATGGCTGCTGCGCTGCGACCCAGTGGCATGGCGACGGAAGGCTCAAACCAAGCTGGAACGCTTCATACCTACTTGCACGGATAGGGGCAGACTGGTTGGTGTCTTGAAGAGGACGACATTCAGCTTGTTTCCATGAGCCACGATGCCGATTAGTCCAATGTCACCTATACGTCACCTAAGTTCATCAAGAGAATAATACTTTGCCAATGGTTGGTAAGCGGAAGAGACGCTGATAGATAGGTAGGTACCCAAGGCGACGGCACAGGCAGTAAACTCGTAGACAACATGCGCACATACATGCGCACATGTGCGAAAGGGTTTCTTCTTATCTAATGGAGGTTCTTCTCCAGCAGCCTTACCCCCTCCCTGACCTTCGGGCAGAAGTGTCTCCGAAGCAGCTCGCCCTCCCAGACTGTGGTGGTGAACGGGTTGCTCCCCTCGACGGTTTCGCTCAGGGGGTTGAATGTGCCGTCGCCTTTGCGCTCCTCCGTCCTCCAGAGGGCCGCGATCTTCTTCCCGTGCGTGTGCGAGACGTCGTGCAGCAGGGCCAGCACGGCCCGGCACGACTTCTCCGGCATATGCAGCGAAGATGTCATGAGCTGCTTGGTGAAGGCGGCTAGCCGGAGCGGCGGCACCGAACGGATGTTCCAGGGCGGGAGAAGCACGGCGGTGAGGCAGCGGACGAGAAGCACCGTGGTGGTCTGGAGGTTGACCTTGTTGCCGCCGCTGTTGCTGGTCCCGTGGCTGCCTGCGTTTGGATTGTCGGGGTCTGGAAGGTGTAGTGACCTCGCCCCGAGCTCCAGGTCGGGGTTCGTAGACAGCGCGATGAGGCCCCGGAAGAGGTGCGTGGTGAAGTAGGAGAGGTCTAGATGCAGTTGCGTCCGCGCGTTATGTGCGTCCTGGCCGGCGAGGAGCGCGAAAGCGGTGACAATGCAGAGGAGGGCTTCTCGGCTCGTATTTCTGACGCCCAGGTCCTCTTCATCACTATCGCTCTCGTCATCTTGCCCTTCGCCGTCACCGCCGTAGTGATTCCTGGATTCAATTTCGTCCTCGTTGGCGTGGCGGATGAGGTCTTTCAGGGCTTCGAGCAGGTCGCCGAAGAAGTCCTGGTTGATTAGATGCGCGTATTTTGCCAGACCTTCAAGCACGGCACCCATGAGGTGCGGCTGCCTCAGCTTGAGGATGCGGAAGTATGTTGCAAAGACGAGCTTGAGGGTCTCCGACTGCATCCTGTCGCGCTCCTCGTGGCTGACTAGGGCGTCCGCGTGGGCCATGTCCTTCTCGACTGCCTTCTGCTCCTTTAGCAGCTTTCGTTCCCGCTTCGTCCGAAACTCCCTCTTTGACTTGGGTATGTTTTTGCTTTTGCCGTTTGTTGCCTGGTCCACGTGGTCCTGGGACGCCTTGCCGGAGAATTCGGAAAGGAGGCGAAGGTGGAGGAACAGATTCAGGACGGACTCGTCGACGCGGTAGTGCCGAGCCTTCATCATCCTAGAAAGAAGGGATACAGCCTCCATAGCTGGTCTGCCTTCTTCGTCCTCCTTGAAGAGCGTCTTCAACGCTTGGAGGCACTTAGTAAACGAATCGTCGATTCCCCTGGTGCTGAGCTTGGTCGCCAGGATCTTGATGACATCGCTCCGGAAGTTGAAGTGAGGCACTGATGTAAGAAGCGAGCAAGCGCAAGTGATGGCAACGGTAGACAGGCCGCCGGCGGCAAAATCGTTCAGCTTCGCAAGCCGAGTCAGCTCCTTCAGGTACGCCTGATATCCCGTTACCAGCGACTGCTCATACATCCTGAGCTTGCGAACCTCCTTCGACAGCTTCTCCTGTGTAGGAGGCTGCTCACTCGCTGGGCGGATGCGATAGCCTGGGATGACGTCTTTGTAGACGGCCATCTGAGTGACAATGCAGAGCTTCTGCACTGCCGGCGTCTCGGACTGGCCGATGGCCGCGAGAGCTTTGAAAGCACCAGGGTTCTCCTCTGGATCCTCGTTGAGGGCCGAGGCGATCTTGGCAAGCTCCTCCTTTGCCCTCTGGATCTGGACCCTTAGTGGGATCTCTGGCTCTCGTGGAAGTGCGGCGGCGACCGCAGCTGCACCGTTGGACGGAGCCCCAGCATCGCTGCCGTCATCAAGCCAGTCATCGTCGCTCACCGCGGGGTCCGCGTCATCCACAGGGGCCGCAACTTGCTGGATGCGTCCATCGGCAGTTTTGATTGGTAACCTCGTGCTCTCCTTCTCCTTCTTGCCCTTCCGACGCCTGGACTCGTAGTCCTGCTCGAGATCCCAGCTGGCGGCATTCTTGTAGAACGCCTCTTGGAGATTCGAGCTGGCTGGGGCGGACGCCTGCTCGCCTTCTTGTAGAGGTGGCGGCGTGAGCTTCCTCCGCTTTGTTGGCCTGGCCGCCATTGCGTATATGCGTATCACGGAGAAGGAACTGAAGAGAACCAAGCTTGAAAATACCGTCTTTCCATGTCTCAGACAAGGAACTCACGGGCAATTAGAAGAAAAAAGTCCAGATGACCCATAATTACCCGTCATTCGTTATCAGTGTGAGACATGATTGGCCAAATTTCTTATCGACAAAAAAGTTCTTGGGCGGTCAAAAAATCTGCCCCTCGCAACCACAAGCTTTTGGCAATGGCGATTCTGCCGGAGCAGAAAAAACGAGAGAGGGTTGATTTTAACACTTGACGCAGGGCATCTTCGGGGTAACGGCAGCTCCGGGAAAATGGCGACGTCTCTTGCTGCGCAGCTCGCGCAGATCGCCGCTAGCTCTCGGAGCTCCCTGAACGTGAAAGCGCAGAAAGCATCCCACTCGAAGTCTTTGATCTTCGAGCCGAGAATCGCAGCTTCGCAGAGCTTCCAGACGGTATTTGCGGCATGTTGCGACGGCTTCGAAGAGCTGTGCCAGCTGGACTCCCGATTTTCGCAATTCGCCTCGACTCTATTCAGCGAGCAGAGCCAGGATGAAGATCGTACTCAGATGACGGCGGCAGAGAATGCCGAGCTAGACAAGCGCATCGAGGCGTTCTTGCGACTGGCTGGTAGTCGACTAAGGCTCATGCCCGCTATCAAGGCGGTAGAGTGGCTCATTCGCCGGTTCAGGTATGGACACCCTATTAGATGCTGCGTTCCAAAGCTGTCTCGAGCTGTACGTGGTTTTCTAGGCTTCGGCTTCGGTTCTAACACTCAGTCACAGGATACACGAGCTCAACACCTCGATCTTGCTTTGTACATTTCTACCGTACCACACCATTCCGGCCTTCGTCACCTTGATGTCCATTCTGCCGTCCGACATACCCAACGAGTTCAGGTTCCTGGCACCCTACATACGCTCCTTGACGGCACCACCGCGCGCGGCCGTTGTCTACCAGGCAACGCATCATCCCGAGTTCTTGACGACTATCACCACATATACTCTCGATTCGTGCAGAAAGCAGCAGCACTACCCGGCCCTCCTGACATTCTGGGGTGGTATAATGACGGAGGCGGTCAACGGCAGAATCGACTTGTCTAGGTCGGGCAGGAGAGGGGTCCAGCTGGACAATGATCTCGCCTTACTGCAGCGAGTCGGGCCGCCGCTGGGTGAGGCGCTTGTGATGCGGAAGGTCCCTGGAGCTCAGATCGCTGCCTACATGGTGGTTGCGCTGCTTGCTGCCAAGGGAAACATGGAAGACATGGCGCTGTCGGCGTTTATGGAGCAGCTTGTCGTCGGATGGACGGCGGATACCCTTCGACCGGGGCTGGTATGCCTGTCCATTCTCGCCCAGCACCGATCCGCCAAGCAAGTATCCGGAAAGGTAGCCAAGGCCATGCTCAAGATCGACGATCTCTCCCGACGGCTCCTCGAGATATCGACCGAGTGCCGCGTCGATAAACTTGCGAATGGTCTTGTGCTGGCTCTGATCGACCGCCTGCACAAAAGAGGCGATGCGCGGGGCTTGCAGATCATCAAGTCCGTCCTCCTGGCGGGATTGCTCCAGGAGAAGCAGGTTCCTGTCGCGTTTAAGGCGTTGCTGGTTGCGGCCCACAAGATCACCGATGACGTGGACGAAGACGGAACTACTCGAAAGCAGCTTGGGACGGTGTTGGTGATCTTGTCGCAAAGTACTGGGGCCACAGGAGCCACTGTGCGAGATGTGATCGAGGAGGCAGACTTTGACATCGAGGCCCTGGAGCTGAAGCTGGACACCTCTTTTGGCCCTCGGATGCTCCTGGAAGCCGCCAAGACTGCCGACGATGACGCAATGGGCGACGGCGCGGAACCAGCTCCGGAGCCGGAAGAAAGCCTGGAGGCCGCCATGGCTCGTCTCGCGGTCCTCCCTCGCTCAATACCGTCGTTCCTGTCCCAGAGCTCAGATCAGCTGTTTGATGAGCTCTGCAAAGTGCTTTTGTCGGTCGCGACAAGCCCAGTTGATCTTCTGAAGTTTGACGAGTCGTCATTGCTTGGTCGGCAGACAGCCAAGGAGGACAGCTTCTACTTCAGCTTCTGTATGCGGATTTGGTGCGGCCCCTACCCAACTATGCTTCGGATCACGGCCCTTGACATGGCCAAGCGCCGCCTGAAGACCGGGGATTGTGCGAATGTCGACTTCCAGGCAATGATTCCCTACTGCATTGCTGCCCTGAGCGATCCAGCCAAGAAGGTCCGCCGTGCGACGGCAGATCTACTCGTCGTTCTTGGCTCTCTGACCCCTGAGAAAGAGACGGGTGCAGTTTCTAAGAGGCCTCATTGGGCTTTGACCCAGCTCTACGAAAAGCTAGATGACTTGAACTGGCTGGAGTCTCGGGCCACCAGGTCTCTACTTCATACTATACTTCTTCCGGCTCTAGAAGAGTCGATTCTCCACGAGGAACACATCTCCCTCGTCCTCAGCGACCAACTTGAGAGCTCTTCGAGGGCATCTTCGACCAGTAGACCAGACCACGGCCTCGCCAGCCGCCTCCCTTCGGCAATCCGAGCGTCCATCATGACGTTCCTGTGCAGTCACGTCGTGTACACACCTCTTCTCACTGTCAAGTCCCGTCTTCTCAAGTCCCTGAATCATGTCCGTGGTGCGTCCAACACATCACGCACGCAGTTGTTGCTGCCACTTCTTCAGTGGTGGGCGACGCTACCGCAAACCGAAGCTACTCAACTCTGTGCTCGGGAGAATCTCGAGGAGCCATCTTTCGATGCCGCTTGCGCCGACATTGTCACACCGCACGACAAGCAAGGCCTAGACTGCCTTTGTGGGATATTGAGCGAGCCCGATCGCCAGAGCCGGGAGACCATGGTCGAGGCGGTCTTCTCGAGGCTCAAGAAAATGTGGCCCTCGATGAAGAGCGAGAGTAAAGGTGATCTGGGACGAAAGATGCTGGATCTTTCTCACGGTCCCGTCTCGGCTCGCCCCGGCCGCGAGTTCATCACCGAGGAAGCCGCCGAGTTCCTAAGGAGCGTCGAGCTGACATCGAGAATCCTGAGCTTCTTCCTCGACTCCCTTCAGGATATCGCCCAAATCACCACCGATTCGCCTGCTGCCAAGCGGAGGCGGACGAGCTCTTCGGAACACAACCGCGGGGCCGCGGCGGTCCAAGCCTCGGGCGAGCTCAAGGCGGTGCTGAACAAAGTGACGTTCGTTCTTCAGCTTGTGGAGGGCTCGAACCCTGCAAAGCACCCCGAGCTGCTGCAGAGCCTCTTCATGACGCTCGCCGACTTGCAGGTGCTGCGGTCTTTGGTTGGCTCCGAGCTAGGCTACCTGCAGAACTTGGTGCTGAGCAGTTTGTTGGCCATGATGCCTACCTACAAGAACAACAAGTCCCTCAAGATCGACACCTCTGTAGGCCACGGCGACGTGCTGGTACAATGCATCCAGAAGTCCTCGAGCCCGGCAGTGCAGAACGCGGCCCTATTGTTGGTGGCCAGCCTGGCGAACACGGCACCGGATGTGGTACTTCATAGCGTGATGCCAATCTTCACCTTCATGGGCAGTTCAGTGCTCCGGCAGGGCGACGACTACTCGGCTCACGTCGTCACACAGACCATCCGAGAAGTCGTCCCACCACTCATTGAGACCTTCCGCAAGGGCCGCAGAAACCCAGTGGCGAGCGCGTCGGAGCTTCTGTCGAGCTTTGTCATCGCCTATGAGCACATCCCCTCGCACCGCAAGCACGAGATGTTCATTGCCCTGATCGAGAATCTTGGTCCACACGACTTCCTGTTTGCCATCGTGGCCATGCTCGTCGACAAGTATGGCACAGCGGACAGCATCATTGCTTTTTCGGCGGAGCTGATGAACTCGTTCTCGGTCGAGGTGCAGCTGCACTCCCTGATGATGCTGCTGGACCTTGTCAGCGACATTTTTCAGCTCAAGCCGGCCCTGGCTGCCGCGCTGCTAAGCAAGAACGAGGACGGCGAGCAGGACCTGCAGAAATCGGCGCTTAAGGAGCTCACTCTGCTCCCTCGCTTGCTCTCCAGCCGACAGCTGCGTGGCGAGGTCAGCCGGCTGGCGGAGCGCGACGATATGGAAGCGTCCAAGATCCGAGAACTGTACTCGTTGCTGCTGGAGAAGGTGCTCACGCTGGCGGAAACCGTGAAAGCCAAGAAGACGCTTCACGCGCGCTGCAGCGACGCGCTCTCCAGCTTGCTTAACCTCCTCTCTGTTGGAGAGTTCATCAAGGCGGTCGAGAATCTACTCGACCGGCCCAACGTCAGCCTGCGCCAGAAGGTGCTGCGCGCGCTCGAGGTGCGGGTGGAACAGGAGAGCAGCACCTCGGCCAACTCCAAGTCGCGAACGGCGCTGCTGGCCTTCCTTCCGCAGCTTACGGCCGTCATCCGCGACTCGGACGACATGCGCTACAAGCACACGGCGGTGGCGTGCGTGGACAAGATCTCGGAGAAATACGGCAAAAAGGATATCGAGACGGTTACGGCGGCCGCGGCGACTATCGCGGGCGACTCCTGTCTCGGCCAGGAGGACCAGCACCTCCGCGTTATGGCGCTGCTATGCTTGGCCTCGCTGGTGGATGTCCTCCAGGACGCCATCGTGCCAGTCCTTCCCACGGCACTCCCAAAGGCGTTCTCGTACTTGGAAGAGAGCCTGGGAGCAACTACTACTGGGCCCGACACAGAGCTCCACAACGCCGTATTCTCCTTTATCGCGTCCTTGGCTCAGCACCTGCCCTACATGATGACCGAGTCCTACATCGGTCGGTTGTTGAGCAGTGCGATTGTCTCGACCGAGGCAGATCTGGACGACGAGTCGAAGCGCCAGCGCCAGGACTGCTTCCAGTTCCTGGCTGTGCAGGTTGACCCCAAGGTCATGCTAGTGGCTATGGATCGCGGCTGGGACCAAGCTGTGACCGCGGGCTTTTCGGTATGTCGCCTCCAATCTGGGGCTAGCCCTGTCTCTCCTCGCCCTGATGGCATTTACTTTCCCGTACCTGTATTGCTTGCGACTTGTAGCACTAACACGCATCATATAGGCCCTCGATGAGTATCTGAAGCTACTAGGCACTGTGATTGACAAGCACCCGAAGTCTGTCATCACAAAAAACGTAGGGATTCTTGGCGGCATCTTCCTCCGAGCGTTGGACCTCCGTCGTTACGTCCAGACCAGGGATACAGTCAGCATTGCCGCGCTTGCGAAACTGGCGGGTATCGAAACACTTGTCAACGACGTGGCCATGAAGATGATCTACAGGCTGAACGACGCCACGTTCCGGCCGGTGTTCGCCCAGCTGATGGAGTGGCTGACCGTGACGTCCACCTCGCCTTCGACGCAGAACTCGGCGTCCGCCTCGGGCCTGGCCAAGTCCGACTCGGCGGGGCGCACGCTCCGGCGCCAGAGCGCGTACGGCTTCCTTCTGACCTTCTTCGACGGCCTCAAGTCCATCGTGACGGGCTACGCGTCCTACGTGGTCGATGACGCCGTCCTCGCGCTCGGCGGCGGCGCCGACCCGGCCGCGGACATGGAGGAACGCGAGCTGTGGAAGCTCGTCCTCAAGACGCTGGCGGCCTGCTTCAGGCACGACCAGGACGGCTTCTGGCAGGCGCCCGCGCACTTCGAGGCCGTGGCGCCCCTGCTGGCGAGGCAGTTCGAGCTGGCCTCGTCCGGGCTGGACCTCTCCGAGGACCTGGTCCCGGCCCTCGTGGAGCTCGCGGCTGCGACGGCGGACTCGCAGGACCACCAGAAGGCGCTGAACGGTTCCGTGCTGAGGCACCTGAGGTCCGCACAGGCGGCCACCAGGCTTGCTGCTGTCAGGTGCCAGCAGGAGCTGACGGACAGGCTGGGCGAGGACTGGCTGACGATGCTGCCGGAGATGCTGCCGTACATCAGCGAGCTGCAGGATGATGACGACGAGGTCGTGGACCGCGAGACGCATCGGTGGATTGTCAAGATTGAGGGGGTGCTTGGGGAGAGCCTAGATTCGATGTTGCAGTAGTGAGTGAGGGAATATGAGCGGAGAGAGTGTGTGAGTGAGATAGTCGGGGTTCCATTGTTGGTTCGTTTCCTCTGCACATGTGCGTGAGTTGGTATAGGTAGTATGTGAGATGGATGTCAGATTTGCTTGTGGAGGGGAATAAGGCGAGGTGTTTAGGAGGCTACATGTACTTAGGGGTTTACCTCTACCATGGAGGGACTACATACTGCCTAGAAGAGGTGTTACCTCTAGCTGCCGGCTGGGGGTATTCAGTGATACATGCAGCTTTTCATGTCAGCCGAGAGATTCCTATATATGCGGTGCATCAGGACATGAAGGGAGAGAACAAAAATTTGCATTGTAATAGTAGGACGCTGTGGGAGGCTTGGAATGATGTTGATGTCAGCCTGAGGTGGCACATCTCGATGATTGTTACTCTCAGTAGTGACCCGCGGTATTTTCCTCCTCAATGAATCCCTCCAGGGGGTCAATACCTGCGGACCAGTGGGTTATACCGGTGTCCGGCGGTTTCGGCCGCTAATCAGGTCCACCGCAAATCCACTGCAATCCACTGGAGCTACAGGGACCAGCCTTGACGGCTGTTGCGTTACAGTTGGGCGGCGAGAGGTTATTTTTCGACAAAGTCTGCGCTCAGTTCAAGCGACTGCATGCCCGCAAAGCTCATCTCGAGAGTCTCGCGTGAAGAATTGTTTTTCGACTGTGAGTGCGATAGCAAAGGGTGCCGATCCTCCCTCTGGTGTCGATGAACGCTGAATTATAGTTTAACACGTGCCACTCTGGAGGCCATGGCCAAGCCACCAGGCTGACCGCGCGAAATTCAACCGCTCCGGGACATTCTCGTGGACAAAAAGAGTGGCTGACAATACCGGTTGCCATTGGAACGGGATCACCGTGGCGACTCGACTTTCGACTCGTGCTCGGTCGGGACTTACGTCTGAGAAGAAGAACGGACAATCAATCCCCGAAAGCGGATGCTCGGGGAAAGATTCGCTGATGAAACTGACTGTGCTGGCTGCGGAGTACGGAAGTGTTACCATGACCGTGGATGGCTGTGTGGATGGCATAGGACTGCCTGAGCTATGATGACTCCCTCATTCGTACCTAGGTACCTCCCTACAGGTAGCTGGGTACCTCTTTGTTAAAGATATAAGCTAAGTACCTCGTGGCTTTGTTCGGGCTGGGTGCCTCTCCTTGCTTTCAGATCTACACCATCAGCGAGTGCACCGTTGAAAACAACCAATATAAATGGAATCACCTATAGGACGTCTTCAGATACTCGCCAAAAGCGAGTGTAGGCGTCGTCTCACTCGACTTTCTCTTGCCTCTCCTGGCGGAGCTCGATCGTTCTCTTTCAAGTCCCGTGGCGGAAACACCTATGGCAGGACGTACGGATCGTCGACGGCCCAAGAGGTAGCGAGACGGGCCGAGGAGGAGAACAATGAGAGAAAGAAGAAGCAGAAGGTCGTGATCCTCGGGTCCGGCTGGGCGGGCTACGCCTTCGCGCGGACGCTGGACCCGGCCAAATTCGAGCGCATCGTGATCTCGCCGCGCTCGCACTTCGTCTTCACCCCCCTGCTCGCCTCCACCGCGGTGGGCACGCTCGAGTTCCGCGCTGTCGTCGAGCCCGTCCGCCTCACCGGCGCGAGCTTTCACCAGGGCTGGGCCGACGACATCGACTTCGCGGCAAAGACTGTCCGCGTCGAGGCCAATGTCGGCGAGGACGCCGCTGCGAGCACCAAAGTGCCGCCCCCCTTGCCGCCGCTGCCGCCGCCGTCTCCTCTCGCTCCCGCTGAAATAGGCAGTGGCAGTAGCATTGGCGATGGCGACAAGAAGGGGAAAAAAGGTCCTGTCTTCGACGTCCCCTACGACAAGCTCGTCGTCGCCGTGGGCGCCTACTCCCAAACGTTCGGCATCCGCGGCGTCCGGGAGCACGCGCACTTCCTGCGCGACGTGGGCGACGCCAGACGCATCCGGCAGCGCGTGCTGGCGCTGTTCGAGCGGTGCGCGACGCCGGGTCTAGGCGACGCCGCGCGCAGGGAGCTGCTCCACTTCGCCGTCGTCGGCGGCGGGCCGACGGGCATCGAGTTCGCCGCGGAGCTGCACGATCTGATCCACGAGGACCTGAGCGGCATCTACCCGCGCCTGATGCCGTTCGTGCGCATCACCGTGTTCGACGTCGCGCCCGCCGTGCTGCCCATGTTCGACCGGGAGCTGGCCGGCTATGCGACGGAGCTGTTCGCGCGCAGGGGCATCGAGGTGCGCACGCAGCACCACCTGGAGGGGATCCGGCCCGCGGCCGAGGGGGAGGTCGGCGGGGGGCTGGGCGTGCTGAAGCTGAGCGTCAGGGAGCATGGGCCGCAGGAGCTCGGCGTGGGGCTGGTTGTCTGGAGCACGGGGCTGATGCAGAACCCGCTCGTCCAGCGGCTGGTATCGAAGGAGTTCCGGAGGGCGTTGCGGCCGCCGGAGTCGCAGTCGCCGTTAGCGGCTGCAGCAGATGCAGAGACGAAGACGGAAGAAGAAGGAGGTCGAGTGGCCGAGGGCGGCGGCGGTGTCAGCGCCGCCACCACCCCATCGTCTGCGGACGAACCTCTCGTCCGGCTCCTGAGCGATCCCAAGACCGGCGGCATCGTCACGGACGGCCACCTGCGCGCGAAGCTAGTGCGATCGGAACAACACGGTGGTAGCTCAGAATCCCACGACGAGGGAGAAAACCTCTTGCTAGACGACGTCTTCGTCATCGGCGACTGCGCCGTGGTCGAGAGCGACCGCACCCTCCCGAAGACGGCGCAGGTGGCCTCGCAGCAGGCTGTCTACCTCGCCCGCAGACTCAACAAGAGCAGCAGTAGCAGCGGCAAGCACGCTGTGCGCTCGGAGGGAGATAAAGAGGGAGAGGGAGACGGAAAGCCGTTCGCGTTCCGGAACTGGGGCACGATGGCGTACCTCGGCGGCTGGCGCGCCATCCACCAGAGCCGCGCCGACGAGCTCAAGGGCTGGGCCGCCTGGGTGCTTTGGCGGACCGCTTACCTGACCAAGAGCATGAGCGTGCGGAACAAGATCATGGTGCCGTTCTACTGGTTCATCTCTTGGCTGTTCGGGAGAGATATCACTAGGTTCTGAAGCCGTGAGACCTCGCATTTCTCGTAAAGGTTTACCAAATCCCGGCACTCGGTATAAATCTGGCATATTCCTCTTCTCTATTCCTCTCTCTTCCTTACGCACACACACAGACGCACACATATACATACCCACACATTTTACATTTTCATTACGTTTGTAATATGGATACCATTAGACTCGGGCAGGCTAGACTAGACTAGAATAGACTTGATACATCCGATACCCCTCGACAAACCATCGTAAGAATCCATACTAGTCTCTGTTGTGCAGAAAAAGAGCGCAGAAAAAGCTAGCAACTTGCAACTGACAGATCCTCTTTAACATCCCTCCTTCTTTACCTCGGCCTCCTCACCTGATCTCGATCTGACATGCTGATCAGGAAAAGGGGGGGAAAAAAAGATGCACAAATGTAATAGCCACCATGTAGACGCCACGCTAGACGATTGGAAGAAAGACGAGAGAACAATAGCCAAATTGGGCAAGGAAGCCTCCCCTCCGCCAGACCCCGATGAGCCTGTATGGCTGAGAGACCTGACTGGGTGGTAGGAATAGCTACATAGCCACAGCAGTGAAAAACACCGAAACCCCTGACGCCGATAATAATGATGATGAATTGGACAACGCAATCTGAGTTATAACAAGAGGAAAAATTTAGCGTGGAGAGTATGCGTACGCCATGCTGCTGTGATCCAGGCCGCTCGCTAGATGTTAAACGACGACGACGACTGCCGAAGCACCACCAACCAGCCTGCCAGGCATCTCGATCAACTACAGGTACTCAGAGTCGTCCAGGTCCATGGAGTCGTAGCCCCGGCTCCCCGTGAGCTTCGGCGGCTGCGTCCACTGGCCGCCGGAGTTCCAGCGCGAGCCGCTGAGACCCTTGGCGGGGCGGTTCGTCGTCGCCGCCGCTGACGCCGCTGAGCAGGTGCCCTGAGGAGGAGCATCGTCCACTTTCATCTGGTTACTGTCGCGGAGGGTCGGCTGGCGTGGGGTAGTCGTGGACGGGTGGCTGGGACCGACGGCGGCTACGGACGTGGAAGCTTTTTTGACGGGCTGGATGGCTTGGATGGCTTGGTTCGCGGCAGTGGGTTGGTAGGCACGCGCGGGTTGGTAGGCGGGCGTGGGCTTGTAGGCAGGCGTGAGCTTGTAGGCAGGCGGGGGCTGGTAGGCAGGCGTGGGCTGGTAGGCAGGCGTGGGCTGGTAGGCAGGCGTGGGCTGGTAGGCGGGTGAGGGCTGGTAGACAGGCGAGGGTTGGTAGACAGGCGTCTTCACTATGGGAGGGGTAGGGACGTGCTCGTCCATGGTGTACCCGATGAACGGCGGCTCATCATCGTCAACCTCGTCCTTGGTGTGCTTGATGATAGGCTTGTCATGGCCAGCCTTGTCCATCGTATATCCGATGATCGGCGAATCCTCGACGACCTTATCCATCGTGAAGCCGATGACCGGCTTATCCTCGACAACCTTATCCATCGTGTAGCCGATGACCGGCTCAGTGTCATCCATCTCGTCCATCGTGTGCTGGATGATCGGCTCAGTGTCCATCACCTTTTCCAGCGTGTACCCGATGGCCGGCTTATCATCGACGACCTCACCCATGGTGTACTGGACGACTGGTTTAGCATCGATGCCATCGTCCTCCGTGCGCCTAAGGACCGTCGTTTTGTAGTCGTACTCATCCATAGTGTACGCGATGATCGGCCCATCGTTGAAAGACTGGAAGGTGCCGATAACGCTAGTCGGGCCGTGACTGACACCACTGGGCGGGCTGGGTGGCGTGGCAGCAGGCACAATCTCGGACATTAGGCGGTTTCGATTTGGGCCACGACCGGTTCTGCCGTTGTCCGAGTCAGAGGCCCTGGGGTTTGGAGACTGAGGAAGACTGTCCTTCGAGTTCGCACTGGCGACGCTCGGTGCTGGGTGAGCCGCAGCCGGAGGAGCAGCCTTGCCGGGAGCCGACGGAGCACTGGGAGCAGCGAGGGCAGAAGCGGAACCTGTAGTTACGGCGGGGGTCCCGACAGTAGACAGGGTAGAGGCCTGGGCAGGAGTCCGGGCAGCAGTCAGGGCAGCAGTCGGTGAAGCAGTCGGGGCGGCAGCTGGGACAGTGGTCTGCGCAGCACCGGCTGGGGCAGTGGGCCAGGTGGTCATCGGGGCAGTAGGAGGGACAGGACGCGGGGGCACCCTGGCACTGAAGACCTGAGCCTGTTGGTGCAACTGCTGGGCGCCGGGGTCTTGGGAGCTTCCGTTTTCGTTGGCATTCCTGTTTCCCGTGGAAGCTGGAATATTGCGGGGTATTTGCGGCTGCGAGCTTGCGGGCTGCCTGGGTGGTTGCGCGTACGCCGGGGAGGAGTTCAGGCGGGGAACCCGCGACGTGATTGTGCTGTTGCCTCGGCCGGCAGTCTGGGGAGTGCGACTCGCTTCTTGAAAACCCGAAAAGACTAATGAGCGATCTGGATGGTGGTGAAGGAGAGGGTGGGTGCGTGGGGATGTGCCTTAACGGGGAGTTTATAAGGGACCTGAGAGAGCACTTGGAACGTACCTGCAGCTCGAGCAGCGATGAGATTGGCGTTGTAGTGATTGCCCACTCGAGATACCTGGGGAACAGGCTGCTGTGAGCCGCCTCTGCGACCAGCCGGCGAACGGCTACTTGAACCGCCGCCCTGGAACTCGCTTTGCAGCTGCCGAGCAAACGCCATCTGCTGGTTGTGATCCATGATTGGAGATGCTGGTCAAGGAAGCAGACGAAATGAACGGAGATGGACTGATATGAACGAGCGGCCTCGGTCCCTTTTGCTTTGGTCGGGCTTTGGTTGTTATCCTCCGTGGCTCCGTGGTCGCTGGGATACTGTGCTGGCCGTCAACCTACCTTATGTAAGGTGATGCGCGTGAAGGGACCTCATGGACTCGGGAGCAGCACTAAAACAAAATCGCGTTGCGGGGCTAGTGAAGTCAACATTGAAAGAGAAGTCGCGGTCGGGACTGGGTCGGGGGAAGGAATCGACGACCCGGAGCCGCGGTGAGAGGATGGGAAAGAACGCTCCGTTGCCTCCACTTCTGCCTTTCCTCTCTCCTCCGAATTCACTCCGAAAAGAGAAGGGACAGCAACTTAGCAGCTGATTCGATCTTTTTCCGCTGCTTGCTCGTGCTCCTTGTAACCCTGCAATTAAGGACGGGAGTCATCTGTCAACTAACAGCTTCGGCAGGCTGGCCGTTATCATATTCCATATTAGCATCGGCAGTGCCTTTTGACTCGTAGCCGCTGTAAAGAAAGCAGATCTTGCTCTACTGCGAGGTGCCAGAATCTTGATCATTACGTATCCAGTGCAGCCCGCAGTGTCAGTCGACGACCCTTGACGATATGGAGAGCGATCAGGACTAATCGTGAGCCCCACTGCAGATTTTAGGAGCCGTATGATCGACTTCATGTAGGTGAACATTTCCGAGCGATAAAGGCGGACAACACAACTACTGGTAGTGAAGGTAGAAAGTCGGAAGCAAAGGCAAGGAATAGAACGAGACAACAAGGCCCCCAGCGGAAACACTTGGCAACTGCGGAATGCTTTGCCTTAGTATGAACACAGAAATTTCGATAGGCAAAAGCGACACGCCACCAAAGACTTGTGAGTTAAGTACATCTCTGCTTCTTAGGACCGACTGTGGTTTGGATGGTGTTGATCTTGGTCTCCCGATGACCGACCTCGACCTCCTTGAGCCAAGACACCTCGATAGGGGAAACCTTCTCCATAACGAAGGCGAGCAGCGCCTGGGAGAGCGGCGCTCCAGCGCGTAGGGCAATACACGATGCTCGGGGGATGCCTAGACACTCGCTGAGGCGGCCCTCGCTCGCAGCATTGCTGAACCCGACCAAGCGGATGCCTGGCTGGCCTGGGCGTCGCAACTCCCCGGCCACTGCGACCATCTGTGGGAAATGGCAGTGAAAGGCCGAGGCCTGGCCAGACCGGCTGACGAAAATTGCAGCATAAGAAGAGCGCGGCCTCAAATCAGGGCCGGCAGGAGCTGGCGGACCCTGTTCGGTGGGGTTGGGGGCCGGGGCCGGCCCAAGACCCGGCCTGGTCACCACCGGAGCGCCGGCCTCGTCTTGGAGGCATTTGGTGATGTTTGCTAGTCCGACATCAACAAACTGGGCCAGCTCGGGACGAGGGGGCGGTTTGCCCTGCGGCGCAGATGCAGGGTCCGCTTCCCCCCGTCTCTTCCGTTTGCTTCTCTTGCCCTTGGAGGGAGGGATGAAGGTCCGGCGATAGGCCCCCAGTGGAGAGAGAAGACTGTGCAGTTAGATGTCATGTTAGGAAAACGTGCAGATCTCTGTCGGAAGCCAGGGGTTTTCGAAGTGCTGGTAGGCTAGAGGAGGACGGAACATGAGGCTTACGTGCACAGGAGCTCAAGAATTGCGTCCTGATCATCTTGCTGTATAAGAGGCCTGCCGGATATCAGAAACCAAAGACATTCCAATCCTGAACAGGGAGTGGCCATAGGATCACCCTTACCATTGGACGGTCGAGTAGGGAGTGTCTAGTTGGTGAACTAGTCTTTTGCGGTCCATCACGATACAGAGATACCTGACGCACACCGCACCCGATGGACAGTCCTCACTCGCGTTCTTTGTCCTTGTCTCGTTTGAAAGTTACTTCTGGAGCCGGATTTTCAGAAATCCTCTGTCTGGCTGAGGTCACCTGACCTGATAGATGACGAGATTGGTGTGGGCAGGAAAGAACCAGGCTGCCAGGCTTGGCCTTGGCCCGGCTGAAAGAGAATGAAGCTTCGACGTGCCGGTGCTCATTGAATGGCGGATGCGGATCAGCCTGCACGCCGCTTGTAGACGATCTCGCGTGCACCGGGCCGTTCGTTACCAGTATTCATCAGCTGTGCTTTTGGGACGTCTGCTCCACCGCATCTTTATAAAAATATCCAATGTTAAGACGGCAAGACGGGAGGAGGGGAGGGTCGGCGCATCCCACCACGAAATGTTCTCCAAAAAATGCTAAGGTCCGTCCTGCGTTCCAGAGCACCCACCAACTAACCCACTATGTCATCGGGACACACCCGGGGTGAGCCCAGCGACGAAGGTTTGAAGTAATGAGGAACCTGGAAGTTAAGTTGATTCGATGAGCCACAGATTTTCGGGCAATAAGTTTGACGGGTGAACAGCTCCTGCTGGGCGGTACCTGCATCGTTAGTTTTATCGGTCACATTTGTGCGTGTCGCATTTCCTTTTCGCCCTGTGTGTAAAGGGCTAGAGGTTTCTGGCCCGGAGCTCGATGGGAGCGGAGCTTTGCCGCTGGCTGAGTGCATCTAGACTGATCAAACGCAACGAGACCGTGCTGTAATGAGCCACACGACCAGGGTGAGGGGACGCATTTTCACTTCGTGCAGACTCGAGTCTTTTTCTTTGATACTTTTGCGAGGTTTAAAATGTCAATGACCTATGTGACTTGCGAGATAACGGAATCACTCAAAGCTTCGAAGAGATCAAACGTGCAGTTGATCCCGTATGCTGGTTTAAGTGTGTGGCTGTTGGCTGAGTGAATACATGTACCACAAGGTAGTAGCCGGCAGGTGTTGAAGACCTGTTGTGGCGACGCGTCCCGACCTTGCTACCTCAGTTCACATACACCCCTTCCCCGCGTCCCGTCGTGCTTTCACCCCACCAAAAAGAACATTGAAATGCTTGCCCACTTCTTCTCAACATGACAGAGCAACAACCACAAGCAGTCAAAGAAAACTGAGTGCAGCAGGAGCACCAGAACTCTCGAGGAGCTCGCTTCCTCTCTTCCTCGTCCTGCACTTCTCTCATCCAAAGTCTGAACATATTCAGCCGTAATCGACCTGCCTCCATCAAATCGCCCAGTTCGCCTGCACGACAAACCGACTGGAAACCAACTGGAAGCTCCCCATCCCTGGCTGGTGCGGTCCTCTGCCGCTGCTCAGCTCCAATTCCTTAGTCCCTGTCTGCCTGGCGCTGGGGCACAGACGGACGGGCCTGACCTTCCAGTTCCCACACACCCAAGCAAGCCAGCTCCCCACCTTCCGACCGCTGGAGAGCACCTGCTACCTTGCTGCATACCTTGACTGACGCTCGCCAAGGTAGCGGCCGGGCTGTGCCTTTTGACCTCATTCTGCTGCTATTGCTGGTCTGCATCCACTGTCCCTCCATCCCACCTTGCAGCCTTGTGTCAACAATTTTTCCCTGTCTTCTTCTTTCTATCTGACATTTTCTCTTTCTTTTTCTGAGAGGTCTGTTTTTTCTCTTTCTATTCCTTTTCATTATCTCTCTTTTATTTGTTCAAGCCTCGTGCTCCCCTCGGATCGAACCTCAGATCCGATCCGCCCTTGCCTTGGCCATTTGCAGCTTCCTTCCGTCCTCCCTCCGTCGGCATCCACCACCTGCTTGCGGTCTACCCAAAAATCAACCGTATGCCCGTGCTGGGGGGCGTTAGGAAGCTATCGCCGAGCTGTCTCGAGCGAAGCTCTCGGGACCCTGGAGCTCTAACAATTCCGTGTTTATCAGCTGCGCCAACCAGATGGACCAGGCTGCACAGTCCCCCACGTCGAGAGAACGCGCCGTCTCCTCTGAGCCTTGCTCGACCCGCCCCAAGCCCTTCGACGACGACGAACTCTCCGCACGTAAGCGACGCCGCACCTCTATGAGTGGCGGCGCCTCACCCAGCCGGTCCCCAGGCACCGTGGGCGCCGCAAGGGCCTCCGAGGGCCCTGGTGCAGCTGCTACAGACCAAGACCCCCGCCCACTGCTGCCGCTTCCCCAAGACTCCGACATGGCCGTCGACGATGTCGCCCCGACCGCTGCGACCCCACAAACTCCAGAGATGACATCAGATCGGCCACAGACGCCTCCTGAGCCTGTCTCTAGCAGAGTTACAATCAACCTGCGGAGCTCCCAGCGGCCGCTTGAGACAATACCGTCCTCTCCTCTTTCGGCCAAGGCCCCAACGGAGCCCGCCTCGGAAGCTCCAGAGGCCGACGATGTGAAGGCCAGCGTCGAGGAGCCGGAGGTCGACATGGACCACGGCGGTGCCATCATCAACGGCAACGGCCTCGGCAACGGTATGGGCAACGGCACTTGCACTGGCGACGGCGGCGCTGGCAACCCCGGCAGCAGCGGCAACAGCAATGACGCCTCAGACTCGACGCCGACATCCTCTGCCATGGACGCGGGCAGTCCCCCCGTCGAGGTGATCGATGTCCAACCGGACGAGGACTCCGACTTCGTGACAAGTGAGCCCCACGTCACTATCCTGCACGACTTGCGCGGAGAGACTCCCATGGAAGACCCGACCGGTGGCTACCCTTACCGGACTGAGGGCGAGCACCATCACGACAGTGTGGACAGGGTTCGGAATCACATTGCCTCTCGTAAGTGTCCCTGGCAGCTTCTAGGGTTCTGATGAGAATTACGGGCTCGCGTACTGACTGACAAACGCCCGCGCGTGTACGTGTGTTATACAGACGAGTCTGTTTCAGTAACCCTCAGAGAGTGGATTGACCAGTATCTGGACTACGTCAAGGAGGTCGATGATCACGGTGTGCTCTACGAGTCGATGCAGGAGTACCGCATATACTGGCAGACGCTGCCAGAGATCATGTGGACCGTCTTTTACCGAAGGCAAGTTTTTGCTCAGCCGAAATCCCGCGCAGCACACCCCGGCAGGGCATCAAATGGACGAAGATCTACCTACGTCCGGAACCATGGCTAACCACCTACGAATATAACCATCGCCTGACAGGTCAACTGTGCGAGAGAGGACGCTCCGAATCCGATTCTCCGAGCTGTGCGACTCGTTCGCTGTGCTCACGGCTCACTGGGTGGGATTCGACCTCCAGACACTGCGCAACGCAATCAGGGTTGAAGACGCCCGCCCTCCGGACCTGGTGTGCCCATCATATCTCCATGTATTCAGCTCGCTGTGTATGCGAGACGAGGCGCAGATGTACTCAGGCAACTACGCAGACCGGGACGATTACGCCGCTCTGATCCGTCGATTCCTGTCTTATCACGAGACATCTACTGGCTCATTCGGCCCGTTGTTACGGCTTTCGCAGGCCCTCGCCGAGATGCTTCCACGCTTCCCTCGGCTGAACGACCATCTCGAGTACATCTGCAAGATGAGCTCGGTCATCCTCCAGCAGGACCTCCGCCTCCATCAGGACCCCCGCCTCCAACAGGCCGTAGCCGACCCAGTGAATTCTCTGGAAGTGGCGCGGCTCCGCCTAGGCTTTGGCTGGGAGATGTACAAGACGATCTCCGCAATCATTCTGAACTTCATGGACAAGAGCATCACAAACCTCTCGTCCGAACACATGGGCGGCATGATCAAGTACCTGGGAGAGATCGCCCAGGTCGTCCTGACGGTCGAGCACCCTTCGTCATCTCGGACTAGAGATGACTTCAGGAAGGCTCATCCGCAGATTGCCAATGCTCTGCTGGCGGATGTCTTTGCCTGCGAGCTCCGGTTCAGCATGTACAGCAACCTCATCGTGTCCAGCCAGATGAACCTGCGCGTCATGGCCGTGGGCCAGATGTGCACCGACATGGTGCAGTGCTGGAAGCGATTCAGCGACCCGCCTCACGACCCGCGCAACGTCGCGGTGCAGAAATACTTCTCCGACTTCCTGCAGGAAGGCGGACTGGTCCGGTACATCCTGGGGCCGACGTGCCATCCGGAGATCACGCAGGAGAGTGGTAACATCATCGGCTTCCTCATCGTGGCTAGCACGTACACGAACGAGCACACCGACCTGTTGTGGCAGACGGCGACGACCACGCAGGACCCCCGCGTGTCGGACGCGCTGCTGCGCATGACCACGAGGATCGTGCATCTCATGAGCTTCGATTCGCTGTTGTACCTATGTGGGAAGCTGGCGATCCTACCGGTGGAGAATTTCTCGTACACGGTTCGCGAACTCACCGACCTCCTCTTCAGGGGCATTATGCAAAAGTGCCCCATCGACCGCCAGGAGATCGCGCCGTACCGGCTGTGCTTGAGGCTCATGCGGGAGTCGTCTGTCTTGGGTGTGAACTCGCCAGTCGCCTACCCCGACGTGCGAGAGTTCGCCAACGTCAAGTTCAAAGACCTCCTCTCGACGGGACCGGATATCACTGGCCGGAACCTGTTGTTCGAGGACTGCATGCGGGACATCTCCGAGAAGACATCAACGACGCTGGGCAGTCTCACGGCACTGCACCACCTCATGAATCCCTTCTGGGTGAGGGATATGGGGATGCTCGCAGCACGGTGGCCGCTCGCCGAGCTGCTCATCGACGAGCTCCAGCACGCCATCGCGGCTGGCCGCAAAGCGGGGTATTTCCCAGTTATCAGCGGAGGCACGAACAGCCCTCGCAGGGACCTAATTCAGCACCTAGTCCACCACCTACCGGACACCATCGCGGGGAATGACCTCGGCCGTCGACTCTGGAACATGATGGTCGGCCGGGAGGTGGCCTGCCTGGAAGACCGAGATGCGTCCTGGCGGATCTTGAACTCATGTTTCAATCGGATGAAGCCGGAGAATGCTTTCCTAACGACGTGTCTCAAAGACTTTCTGCCGGAGTTGCCACCGGACTGCCTCAGCACTGGTGCGCTCGAGTTCGTCCGCGCCTGGATCATGCCGGTGGTCAACGACCCCATGAGCGACGTGTTGGATGATGCCCAGCACCTCGACCGCGGCGCGATCGAGCAGGTGTGGCGCATGATCCTCACATCGCACCACCGCCTCCTTCATCAGCAGGCTATCGACACGCTGGTCAACGACATCTACCTCAACAGCCGGACAATCAAGAACTTCTCGCACAACCGTGCCCGCAAGGTGCACCTCGCGTTTGTGGAGCGGTGTTTGAAGCAGCTCTTCTCGGCAGCCGAGCAGCTGAAGGCCTTCGACCTCAGCGATGCCCGCGGCCGCGGCCGCGGCGACGGAGCCGCGGGTGGCGACGTCAACACCGAGTCGATGGCAATGGCCGTCGACGAATCCCAGCGGCAGGAGCAGACGCACCTCTTCGTGCGCTCGCTCTCGATCCTGCGAGAATTTCACCGTCTCTACTCGAATGCGGCCCACTTTTCGGCTCCCGACTTGAGGTCTCTCCCGCTCGCGCTGCCGAACGGGGTGGAGGGCGACTCGGCAGAGCTCAAGTTCCAGTGCTTCGACGGCGACAAGCAGACAGAGGTGAAGGACCTTAATATCGGTCGACGCAACACTGCGGCCTCGCTGCTGGCGAGCCTGAAGGAGGCCACAGGATTCGACAACTACCGGATATACTACCGAGGCCAAGCATTTGTTCCGCTCGAAAGCGACATCTGCAAGTCTCTCGAGGACCTCCGGATCCACAACGGCTTAATCCTAGTCAAGCGCGAATCCGATGCCCCGATGTCCACTTGGATCCGCCGCGGCGCCTCGCCTGTGGAGATCGAGATACAGAGCCATTTCGAGAAGCTCTGGGAGTGCCTCAGCCTCAACGGCACCCCGGGATCTGAGATATACACCTTCCTGACTCGACTCCCCGCCGATGATCGCGTCCTGAAGGCCATCCGCACTGACTCTACGGACCCGACTGAGATCTTCCCGGCCGGGCAGACGTTCAAGTCATGCTATGCTATTCATGCCATGAAGGTCCTCCTGAGTAGCCTTCGCCGAGGCGCTGGCCAGGGCCAGGAAAACCAGGCGCCGAAACGACCAGACGACGGCGATCTGGCGAGGATCCTCGCGCTCGCCGTTGCAGCTCTTCGAAGTCCCGACGTAATCGAACCTGCCACGGATAACTCCCAGATATACTTGACGAACGCGATCGTTGAAATCATACTGAGTGTGATGTACGGCGAGGATGAGCCCCTTCGAAACCATTCAGCGATGGCCATACCGCTTCGTGGCGACTCTCCCGTGGACCCGGCACTCTCCCCGACGGTGGTCAAGTGTCTAGACGGCGACCTTGTTCACCGTCTCGTCTCCCTGATCCGCATGAGCATGGCGCCCCCGCGCCTTGTCGACCAGGCGGCGGCCCTCCTCCCCATGCCCCTTTTCCGGGCTCTCGTCGGCTGTGCATCATTGACGCAAGGCTGCTGGATTGCCTTCACGGAATCGCCGGCTTTGCGAGTGCCCGAGGTCATCCAGCAACTCATCATCAACCATCCGCACCAGATGGTCCGGATGCGTGTGCGAGAATACCTCATGTGCATGGCTCGGCAGCGTGCCAGGTAAGGCACAGCATCCAGATCCCCCCTCCCTTCTTTCCGTTATGAGTCGAGAAGTAATCTGACATATCGCACGTATCATAGCCTCCCTTCCGCGTCTTCCACCGAGGTCGAACGTTTCGTTTGGCCGCTGTCATGTCAACTGATCCCCCCTGCTATGGTGCTGCCGTACCAGAGTGACGATGCCTTTGCATTTTGGATCGATTTGTTCATCATCCTGAGACGCTCGGGCACAGCTGTTATAGACATGCAAGCACTCTTGGATATGACTGCTGAGATGTTGCTTGCTTACGAGACTTACGAGGTATGTCACGTGGCCTTTGGTGACACAGCTTGGCCTGTCGCTCCGCGATGCCGACAAGGAAGAAGTTATTCTCGAGTGCTAACCGGATCCCACGAATGCAGGACGCCACCCAGCCGGATGTTGTTGATCCAGTCATCTTCAAGCTGGCTGAGATGCTGAAGCTGATTCTTGCCGGGGATAACCTGCCTGGCGATCATGGCTTGAAGCCACGATAGTAAGTCACTCTATCTTCATCATGTTTTGATGTTACAGGAGGCATCTGACTCTGTCTACAGTGGCCTTGCGCACAAAATTTTCTGGAAGCATCTGTTTCCACGCTTCATTCGCGAGGAGTACGGCAGGCCGGAGCGCAATATGCTTGTCTTGCCCCGTCCCGTGTTCCACACGCAAACGCGAGTCAACTTGATCGAGGGCCTCCTGGCAGCGATTGGGAAGGATGTGGGCCAGACAGAGACCCTGGTCCAAGACCTGAGGAGCCTTGTGCCCTGCGATAGGGAACTCAGCCAAGACATTGGTATATTTCCCTCGAAACTCCCTTCACCTGCATCAGTGAGAGTATCGGAGATAGGGGCCCTTACTGACGCAAAGCAGATGACAACCTGACGTACCACCTCGAGCTGCCGTTCATGTTTGAGCGGGCTAAGAATATCCGAGCGGCGTGCGGCTACGCTGGATTGAAAAATCTGTCCAACACGTGCTACCTCAACTCGCTCTTCACGCAGCTCTTCATGAACGTTGGTTTCCGGCGGTTCATGCTGGGGGCCGAGGTGCAAGACAGGGAGTACTCGCAGAAGCTTCTGTGGAACACGCAGGTGGTGTTTGCATTCTTGCAGGACAGCCTTCGGCGGTTCTTCGACCCTCAGGACTGCGTGAACAGCATCCGCACCTACGAGGACGCGGTCATCGACATCCACAACCAGATGGACGTCGATGAGTTCTACAACTTGCTGTTCGACCGTTGGGAGGGCCAGATGCTGACGTCCGAGGCCAAGAAGACGCTCCGCTCGTTCTACGGCGGCCAACTGGTGCAGCAGGTCCGGTCCAAAGAGTGCGAGCACGTGTCGGAGATCCTAGAGCCATTCTCGGCGATTCAGTGTGACATTAAGGGCAAGAGCAGTCTCCAGGAAAGCCTGCAGGCCTACGTCGACGGCGAGATCATGGGCGGCGACAACAAGTACAAGTGCTCGACCTGCGACCGCCACGTCGACGCCGTCAAGCGGGCCTGTCTCAAGGACGTGCCCGACAATCTGATCTTCCACCTCAAGCGCTTCGAGTTCAACCTACGCTCGCTAACGCGGAGCAAGATCAACGACTACTTCGCCTTCCCCAGCCGCATCGACATGCGGCCGTACACCATCGAGCACCTCAGCGACCCGTCGGAGGAGCGGGCGCCCGACATCTTCGAGCTTGTCGGCGTGCTGGTGCACATGGGCACGGCCGAGTCGGGTCACTACTACTCGTTCAGCCGGGAGAGGCCCTCGACGGGACGATGCGAGACGTGGGTCGAGTTCAACGACGACAACGTCATGCCCTGGGACCCTGCAAACCTGGAGGCGGCGTGCTTCGGCGGGATCGACCACGGTCGCTACGACGCCGTCGGCCAGACGAACGAGAAGACCTTCAGTGCCTACATGCTGTTCTACCAGCGCGCGTCCGCGCTGGCGAAGGAACAGGAGGCCCTGTCGCTGTCGTCTAGCCACGGTCCGCCCAAGGTACCCGTTCCGGACACGCTCGCGGCTCACATTCACTACCAGAACACGAGTCTGCTGCAGCGCCACGCCCTCTTCGATCCGATGCACATCGTCCTCGTCAACTCGGCCATCATGCGGTGCCGGGAGCTGAACAGCACCAGCTGTACAGCGCCGCACCGGCCCGACGAGGTTGCTATCGAGATGGCGCTTTCCCACCTCGACCAGATTGCGGCGCGCGCCAAGGACACGCCCGAATTTGACTCGCTGGTCAGGAACCTCGAGCAATGGGCCGATGACTGCGCGGACTGCGCGGCGGCTATGATCAACTACTTCAGCGAGCGGCGCGTGCCGTTCAGGATGCTGGTGCAGCGGAACACCGACCCGCACGTGCGCTTTGCGGCTGCCAAGCTGGTCATAGCCATGGCGCGGTCCGTCAAATCGGCATCATTTTGTCGTGGGGGCAGCCCCGCCGACACGAGGTCGACGACAGCGACGGCGTCGTCAGTGACAATGGGCGACTATGGCGAAGATGATGAGGCCCAGACCCAGACCCAAGCCCCGGCCTCAACAACCCCGGCGTCGGCCACGGCCACTGCCAAAGCCACGGCCCCGTTGAGCGGCGAGGATTTAGAGGATCGCTTCACCTCTACCGCCGACCGAATACAGCCGATGATCGACCTGATTAGCGAACTGTGGGACCACTTCCATCTCAATCTCCGGTCGTGGCACGAGGTGTTCGGCTTCATGTTAGCGTTTGTGCAGCTCGGCCGCGAGGAGATGGGCATGTTCCTAGATCAAGAGCATCTCAAGAGGCTGGTCATGGTGATCTCGGCCGAACCCAACGAGGCATCGTCGCCGCAGTTCGCGCGCATGGCGCAAGCCGTGTCGCGCCGAATCAGCACGCGGCCGCCCATGTACGACAACGTCATCGCGCTCCTCGAGCTCATACTGTCGAACTCGCGGCCAGAGCGTATGATCACCGGGGCGCAGGACCGGGCCGAGGCGAAGGCGTCCGGTTTGCCGCGTCTCTGGGCAGCCTGCCTGGACCCTTTGGCGCCCTTCGAGCTGACGCGCAATGAGATTTTCCTGTTGAATCGTGAGTGGCCGCGCAACCTTGGCAGCGTCTTCATCGACAAGCTTCTCTCGATCAACCAGAACCCACGGGCGACCGACTCCATCGTGGCCCGGATGATCCGGATCAGCGCCCAGGCCGAAATCAAGGTGCTGAATACTCTGCAGATGGTCATCAACGGCGTGATCGTGCATCACAGCATGCCGGCCTACCTCCGTGCCGCCCACGTGTTCATGTGCACGAGCCGCAGCCCCGAGCGTCTGAAGGCGCTGTTTTACCACGTCTGCGATCACTGCCAATCCATCCAGAACCTGGAGGGCAGGGCGTTCTTCGAGTTCCACCGCGACGTCTTCGAGGTGCTGGACCTCGACCCGCAGAATGCGCAAACGACGACGCATGCGGCGGAAAATACAATCGGCATTGTCAGCGAAGTGGATGTGGACAACGAGAACACCGAGAACACCGAGAAGAATGAGAACGAGGACAACGAGAATAACGAGAACGATGATGGTGCCGGTGTGGCGACGAGCCCGTCGTCGGCTCGCCACCCACACTCCCACCCGCACCCACACCCACACTCGCTGCCGCTACCGCTGCCGCCAACGCCCGCCCGCTTCCCCCGGCACGGCCTGGCCAACCTGTGCCGCTGGGTGCCCGGCCTGCTCGCCCACTGCGATAACAACGTCAGCAACGAGGTGCAGGACTTCATGTTCCAGAAGGTCTTCATCTACGGGCCGGGGCGGGTCTTCGACGAGGAGAGCGGCGGCGTGGAGTACTCGCGGATGCTCGACCAGGCCGCGCGCTCGGTCGGCGTGGAGTGCCTCCGGTTCCTGCGCGACACGTACGTGAAGCGCAACAGCCACATCAACAGCCTGATCATGCAGGCGTTCCAGAGGGTGCTGGACGAGTGCGCGAAGTACTTCGATCCGGCGGCCGAGGTGGCGGATGAGTTGGATCTTGAGTATGCGAAACTGCGGCATGGTAAGTTTGTCTCCTGAGAGTTGTGTTTGTGCTTTTTTTTCTTTGCGGTGGCTGTGTTCCGAGGTGCTGGCTAGATTGTATTTCCTTGCACCGCTGTGCTGTCTCTTTCTGCCTCCCTCATCCTTTTTCAGCCCTCATCATCTATCTGCCACTCATACATGATCTAATCATTAATATTCTGTCTCATTTTAGCTGTCCTTGAACCCCTGCAGAAACTCACTGTGGAGGACATCGAAGACGATGCATCTGGTATGCTAAGACTCCCTTCCCTTTCCTTCTCTGCCCCTCTTCCATATTCGCCTTCCTGGCCCCCTACCTCCCTGCCTCCCTGCCAGCCGGCATGCACGCATTTGTGTGCCGTTGACTCTCCTGACAAGTGGCTATTGCGAACCGATTC
>PYST01000033.1:155545-193247 GCA_003049485.1 Ophioceras dolichostomum | reverse complement strand
AGTGAAGTGCTCGAACAGCTCCGGTTTCTGGATTAAACGTTTCCAGTATTCGTATCGGTTGCTCTCAGGAGCTGGGTCGGCCTTAGGCCCGAACCGGACAGATGGACCAGGCGGACTAATTAAGGCTGGAGATGAATGGGAAATAATAGGGGAAAGAAGACGAAGGAGAATAAAGGAAACGAGCAGATAGAAAAAAAAATGGCGTCTTGCCCATGAGCAAGCTCCTATCCTTTCTGCTTGCTTGCTCTGCAGGATAGCATCTTTTGAGGGTCTCACGGATACGAGGAGCTAGAAGGGTTTCCCTTTCGTAGTAACCCGTTTTGTTCTCCGTTCATGTGCGTTTCACACTGGGCTGTGCAAGAAGAATATGCCCCCTTTGAGTTGTAATCATAACTTTATCGAGAAGGAACTTCAGACTTGGCCGAAGTGGTAGGGCGTTGGGAGAAACCAATGAGGACCGGTAGGCCGCGCGGCCAAATGTGACCTTTGCCCGACAGCGCAAGCATTGAAACCTCGCCGGGAACTTGTGAAGTTGCATCGACCTCTCGCATGTCGGAAGGGGAATCCAGGCAGCAGCATTTTGAACGCATTGCCCCTAACGTCCAATTGTACAATACGAGGGCTGCACGTGATATGCCGGTGAGTGTAGACAGACGCCCGTAGTGCGGAATCAGGGCCGTATCAGGGCCGTAACCTGTCCTCCTTGGCAGCCTTCGCAAATGGTGATGAACTGAGGTAATACCTGAGGACCTGGGAAGATGGTCTCGTCACGTCAGCTCGCCAGCATTGCGGTAAATATTTGAACTATGCATAGCGTCACAGTACAACACGGGCTCGGGCCTGGACTAGAGTCGGAAACGGAGAGAATAAGAGTCAAGACTCAGTAGGGAGGTGGTCTGTCTCCTTCGTGGATGAATACGGATGTGTGTGTGTGGTCTGAGGACCATATCCCTGGTCTGAATATGTGCCTGGCGATGTTGTTTAACATGCAAGTCGTACTACCCAGGTGTATTATTATAAAGCCAGCCTCCTTAGCTCCTCTATGTTCCTCGGGAAAGGTCGCTCAACTCACACTTCTCCAAGCACAACCACCAAAGTGTCAAGAACCTCCGGCCCTCCCAACTCTTTCACAATTTGCCAGTTGTCGGTCATATCCTTTCAAACTCGGGACAAGATGAAGTCGCCCCTCTCCCTCGTCGTTAGCCTCGTCGTCGCGCTGCTGGTGCTCCCCTCGTCCGCGGTGGCGCTCCCGCGGATGCCCGCGGTCGTCGAGCGTTTTCTCGGCCGCCCCGGCGCCAACGGACCGGTCACCATCTTTTACCCGCCCTGCACGCCGGCCGGCTGTACGCCGAGCGGAGTCATTGTCTGCTCCGGGTCCAGCTGTGCACCGGGCGGGCCAAACGTGACGATCCCGCCGATCCCCATTTGCTCAGGGACGAAGTGTCTACCGACTGGACCGGTCACCACGATCCCACCGAGCGGCGTCCTTGTCTGCTCTGTGTGGAGCGGCGCACCGGGACCAAACGTGACGGTCTCGCCTACCCCTATTTGCACAGGGACGAAGTGTCTAACGACTGGACCGGTCACTACGATCCCGAGCGGACCGATCGCCACGTCGCCGACGTTGCCGAGAGGACCGATCATCACGTCTTTCGTCGCCCCGTCGCTCGGCGGCACTTTCCCGCCGCCGGGCCCGTTCTCGACCTGCCGTATCGTCTGCGTCTAGTGGGAAGAATGCCGCCGGAGCGAGGGACAGCAGTAGCAGTGGTAGCAGTGGGCTCAGGGGCCACGCCTTGAGCACATGGGGCAAGGGCGAGCGGCTTACCGACGTACAGAAATGAAGGAGGGGGCTGAGCAGGTCGGAGGGCGTTGAGCTCGGGATCGAGCTGGGAATACGGGTGTTGACGATCGGCCCCGTGAAGTGGGAGTGGCTGTGTGTCGACTCGGCCGATTTCTGCACATAACCTCGTAGTAGCATGTTTCACTTCTTGACACAGAGCTTCGTTTTCAGAGAGGAGGTAAGGGGAAGATGCATCACTACTGCTCGTGTGTTGGATACTAGTACACAACACCAAAGCCCATTTGCGTGGCATGGCATGGCGAACGGAAGAGTGACCGGGGGGGCTAATTACCTAAGGATTGGAGACATTTACAATAATTAACAACTGAAGCCAGGGACATTTGATCCCCGTTGCGCAACACCACGGTCATTGTCCCATTTTCGTGCGCTCGTGCTACGACAGGGAGGGAATCTGTGGGGAAGAATCAACTAGTAGGTCAAATGCCATCTCCTGCCTGCCAAGAATGCGTGAGTTCGGCCGTAAATGGGATGCCACAGAGGGACGGGCTCCAGCTGGCTCGATATGTGAGCTAATCGAGCGAGCTGTTGCGGGCAACGAATAGGTGGTAGCTATTTAAGGTTGCACTGTCTGTCCGGTACTTGTGTTTTTGGAGCTTTCCTCGTTTAGAACGCATGAAGTAGGCAGTGCTTCGTTTTCTGAGGCTTGGTTCAGCCACTCCGGACTGTTTCGGCACGCTGCTGATATGTGACAAGAAGAAGAGATGACCATTGAGATCAAGGCTAGTAACAAGATTTGACTTGGTATCTCCTCTGTTGTTCGTGACACTTCTGCGTTCAATGGGTGAAAACGATAGCTCAGTATTCGGCTTGCTAGCTACTTAGACTATCGTACGAGAGATCCAAAGGGGGATCCGATCCCCTTTTGTCAAAGGCTCACCTCCTCGCACGCCTCACTCACCCCTTGTGTCAACCCAACCTCTTACCGGACAAGAGTCCCTTAGAGCTAAAGTGTATGAGACAATTACTGGATCGAGTTTCTTTGTAGGTGCATACACGTAAGGAGCTTAACTTGCTATGCACCCATTCCCTTCGATTATGCGGGGGAGTTATGTTGCTGTCTGGTCTACACGCCTGAGATCGCTACTCTCAGTTTGAGCCCCCGAGTCCCAGCAAGGGGAACGCGCAGGTAGGTGTAGTACGCTTTAATTTTTTTCCTAATAGCACTCCTCGCTGGTATCAGCGACGCGGCTTTTATAGAAAGCTATTGTACAGTTTGTTTTAGCCACTAATAGTATACAAATTTAACTCTAGACAGTCCAGGGGGCAAATAAATAAAGAACGTAAGGACGAATGGCAAGCAAAGGAAATCCATCATGTGAGCCACTGCAGTTACGGCCAAGTAAGAAGGGACACGGAAGACACCGAAAGAAATGTCTGCCACACCTACTGGGGGCAGCACAACCAACCATGAAGCACCTAGAACTTTAGAAATGGTACTATCAATACGCATTTACAAGCTGAGGATGCCACCTCCCCATTCTAGTACGGTTTTTTAAGTCTCTCACTCCCCCAGGACGTCCCTGGCGTGGGAACGACGGCGAGCCATGTGGTCAACCGCGGGTCGGCCGGTGTTCGCCGGTGTGCTGCCCGTGCCGGCAGGGGCGGCAGAGGACATCTTTGCAGTAGTGCTTACGGCACTAGCGGCGGCGCTGGTCTTCGTGGTCTTGCCCGTGGTCTTGGAGGCGGCGCCTCCAGTCGCGGTTGCGCCGCCGCCGCCAGCTGCGTTGCCATCGCCGGCCGGGGCGCCGGCGGTGACCTTGGCGGTCGAGGTGGCGACGGACTGCTTCTGCTCGATCGACTTGGCCGCACCGGAGATCAGCGGCGGGCCGGGGATGACGTAGTCCTTGTTCTTGGGGTCGTACACGTTGAACGCGTTGCCGGGGTCGTCGAGCTTGGAGATCTGGGTGCCGAGCACGCCCTCCGGCGCGTCGGTCCCGGTGCCCGTGATGTGCAGGTTGAAGCACTGGGGGTACGGCTGTGGCTTGCCCACGTCGTGGAGGGCCACCAGCTCGTGGCGGAGCACGTAGTTCCCGGGGGCGATGTTGGGGGGGATCTGGACGAGCCAGCCGTCGTCGCTCTGCTTCATCATGATCTCCGTCCCGAAGATGGCCGGCTGGCCCGCGACGGGCGAAGGGTCCGTCATGCCGAACTCGTCGATCTTGAAGAACTTCAGGGTGGTCTTGTCGACCTTCTCGCAGCCCTCGGCGCCGCAGGGCGCCAGGTAGTCGGTGATGGGGCCAGAGTGGCCGACGGGCCACTTCTTGTTGTTGCTGCCCCAGGGGATGTACACGCTGTCCCCCGCGGCGACCGTCGCGTAGCCCTGGGCGTTCTTGGCGTCCTTGCCGCAGATGATGTCCGGCTTGCCCATGTCGTTGTAGCTGACGGGCCCGGTGTCCTTGTTGTAGGTGGCCCAGCCGACCTTCACTGGCGGCTTGTCCTGGTAGGCGTCGGTGTTGACGTCCCACCCGGGCCACATGACGCCGTTGATGATGAGCTGGTCGACGAAGCCGTGCGCCACGACGACGCTGGCACCGCCCGCCACTGCAAGGAGCAGGGACTTGGAGCTTAGACTACGCATTTTGCGGGTATTCGGCTCAGACGAATAGAGCCCCTAGAGACCGTGTACCTAGTTAAGCCCGACAAACGGAAAGTGAAGAAAAAGAAGATAGGTGAGTGTAAACTTTAGTGCGCAGCACTGATTGTGAAAGGGAATGAAGCGGTATGAAACGATTGTTTGTACGTTCGTTGCACGACGAACAGCAACTTATGAGACGATGGTTATCAGGAAGGTTGCAATTTACAGATGATGTGCGGTCTACAAGGCGGCTGAAATCTGGGAGATGGAGAGAGATGGGACGATCTTTATGCTCTGTCGAGCGCTTTCCAGCATAGACGAGAAGCATCTTGGCATGTATCTGTCGAGGATGAGTCTTCATGAGAAGGGGAAAGGAGGGGGGAGTGATGACCAAACTTCGAACTCAGGATGCCAGCGACTCCGAGCGCAGTGTTGCATCGCGAGTCAATGAGAATAGATTTTAATGCCAAGGCGACGTTTTTATGAAAGCCCTTTTTTGGGAGTTGGATGAGGCCTTCGCCGTGGATTATGAGTCGTCTGTACGGAGTGGACGAGGACATGGCCTGGACATACGACCATCCCGTCATCAGCACCCAAATTCCGATGATGCGTCACAACTCGAAAAAACGTGTTTGTCAGCCTTCAGGTTGCAGCCAATTAAACAACCAGACTTGCGGCGCGTTCACGAATTGGGGGGATACGAGTGGTTACGAGAATGACCACAAAGAAGACCGGGGTCGGACCGGAAGCCACCCTCCGGTTCCGGCAGCTTAAAAGTTTCGGCTCGATTGTTCATTGTCGACCCGTTGGACTGTTTTGCTTCGCTCGTATTGGTTCGACGGTGGAAGACGCGGAAATGTGAAAACTTCCGGTTGTGACTTTCGTCGGTGCTATTGAGTTGACAGATGAGAGATTCACTTAGCTCACTTGGCCACAAACTGGCATCTCCCTCGGTCTTTACCTGGGCAAGAATGTCCCCGAGTAAACTCGTGTCTGTCGCGGTTCATCGGTGTGCTCATGGAAGCTGCGAGGGCCGAACTCGGGCGTGAGTGGAGCGGCGGGCGTCCCGAGTGATGGCGGCCTTCACGGTGGCGAGGGACAACGCCCGCCGCGTTCAAGCCGCGTCTGTAGTATTCATGTTATGCACTCTGGTCGCCTGTATTGCTTGCTCATTATCAGTATCGTCCATTGTTTGTTGAGGTGACAGAGTTGAAGGTGATCAAAGGCATGAGTAAATAGCCGAGTTCCTGCTTTGTTTCAAAAAATCCAAAACAATGAAATAAAAACAATAACAAACAGAACCACTTTGCAAAAGCGTCGAATATATATGCAGTGAATGCCTCGCCTAAAACGCTCCAAGCTTTTGCAATTTTAACATTTAAACATCCATCCACACACATCCCTTCTCTGCACCAAACATCTATCACCGCAGCAGCAGCAGCAGCATCCAGAGCGCCTGGAACAGCCCAACTCGGCAGGGCGTGTGCCCGCCGCCTTTTCATCATGGCGTCCATCCGCATAACCGGCACCCCCGGCCTCCCTGAGGAGATCGCCCTCGAGATTCTGGAGTTCGCCGTTCTCATGCGAGGGCTCAAACGCGCTCTGCGCCTCAGGCTTGTCAGTCGCCAATTCAACGAATTGGCCCAGCTCGCCATCTTCAGGACCGGCATCATGCGCAGCAAGCGAGGATACAATTTTATCAGGCACGTATCGCGAACCCAACCGTCCCCTGTCTACCTTCAACCCGCGCGCCAAGCCCGCCAGGGTTCTCTGGCTGCGGCACCTGCCCATAGCGTCAAAGCTGCTCAATCCTCCCACGGGAAACCCTCGTGGGCCCTGCTTTTCCTCAAGGATGTGGCCCAACGGATCATCTCTCATCGGCGTCTGCGTCTGGGGCATCTGAGCCGGGAGGACTCGGGGCAGCTGATGAGATTGAGGCCCCAGCAAGAAGCAGCAGCACGGCTACGGCTGGCGGACGAAGGGCACCCCCTCGTCAGCCGCCTGGCGGAACCCTCCCCTGTACGAGGGCGGGCGGATACAACCCTGCAAACGGCCGCACAGCTCCTCCTAGAGATCCGGAGGCTAGAGCTGCGACCGCCTCGTTTTGCCCACGACTCTAACACCGATCCTACAGGTGGGGTCCCGAAAAAGGAGGCGGCCCGCCGCTTTCTGGAATGGCTGAGCACGGTACCACCCGACGACACCGTAATATACACGGATGGTTCCGAAACTCACAAAGACGGCCGTACTTGTATAGGGTACGGCTGGGCGATTTATAAAGCAGGCCAAGAGGTTGCCGCAGGCTCCGCCTCGATCACGCCGTCGAGCCACGTCTTTGACGCCGAGGCGATCGGCGCCCTGCGGGGCTTGCAGGCGGCGGTCCAGGCCGAGCTCGGCGCCGGGACCTGGATTTGCGTAGACAGCACTTCGGTCATCTGGGGTCTCAGAGGGGAGCGCCGCACTCGACCCAGTGGGCTTTCCTAGAGTTTCACGACCTCGTAGACCGCCTCCGCGAACGAGGCATTGAGGCCCGGCTCCGCTGGTGCCCTGGCCACCAGGGCATCTCGGGCAACGACCGGGCGGACGAGCTGGCCAAAGCCGGCGCCGCCGGACCCCCGACCCAGACCCGCGGGCACAGCAGACCACGTACAGCGGGGCTGGCACGGTGCTGAGGGCCATTCTCACGGCGTGGAGGAGGACTANAACGAGGCACTGAGGCCCGGCTCCGCTGGTGCCCTGGCCACCAGGGCATCTCGGGCAACGACCGGGCGGACGAGCTGGCCAAAGCCGGCGCCGCCGGACCCCCCGACCCAGACCCGCGGGCACAGCAGACCACGTACAGCGGGGCTGGCACGGTGCTGAGGGCCATTCTCACGGGCGTGGAGGAGGACTGGTGGCGCACGCAGGAGCGGGACCGGTCCGCCGCCTACAAGAGCTGGGGTCTCTGGCACACGCCGAGAAAGGAGCCCAAGGAGCTGAGCCTGCCAAGGCCCCTCTTGGGCCATTTCCTAGCTATGCGAACTGGTCACGGCAACTTCGAAGCCTATCACGAACGCTTCAACCACCAAGGCGCAGCGACCATGTGCGCCTGGTGTTGGAAAGGGACCTCCCCCGAGCATCTGGTGCACTGCCGCTACTCGCGGGCTGTGTGGAGAGAATGGCCGTGGCCTCAGGACGACCAGCCGGTTACGCCACCGGACCGAGCCCGCCGCCGTNGCTTCAACCACCAAGGCACAGCGACCATGTGCGCCTGGTGTTGGAAAGGGACCTCCCCCGAGCATCTGGTGCACTGCCGCTACTCGCGGGCTGTGTGGAGAGTATGGCCGTGGCCTCAGGACGACCAGCCGGTTACGCCATCGGACCGAGCCCGCCGCCGTAGATTTTACCAAGAGAGCCTCGGGCACCCCGACATCTTCCAGGCTTTCACCGAGATCACTAAATACTTCGCCGCCCACCCGAGGGCGGCCCGCCCGCGCCCTGCACGGCTCGAGCGGACCTTAAGCCTAGGGACCCCTCTTGGAAACGATTCCGATATTTCTGATGAGGAGTAACACCGGTACTTCAACCTTCAACGCGGCCTAAGCCGCCAGACGAACCCTCCGTGCGCCTGAAGGCGTGGGGTCGCGTCAACGAACCCCCATTACCCCCTGCAGGACTTGGGCCCGTACCCAGCCAGGCACGATTCGCCTCTGTCTCCCCTCTGTCCATTTATATATATTAGCGAGATACAACGCGCGCCGAGATACCCCCCGGGAGGCTGCTAACGGCCGGCTGTCGAAGCCGGGCCGAGCCCGGCGTTAAATCCTACTACTACTACTACTACTACTAAGAAGCAGCAGCAGAAGCTAACCGAGAGCTAGCAGATATGATCGACAAGTTATGCAGTCCGCCCTTCATCGGAAAAGGTTATCTGACTTACGAATTTACCACGGGCAGCTACCCCAGCGCGGCCAGCAACCCATAGAAAATCCCTTCACCGTCAGCCGTGGCATGCTCAGCGCCGCCGCCGGGCTCAACGAGGTCGGCCTCGTCAAGGAACTCCTCGACCGAGGATTCAACGATCGGGATGGCGATGACCGTGGTGTACAGGACCCGATTTTCAACTGGTCGTTCGAGGTGGCTGCGGCCGCTGGTAGCGTGGAATCGCTTGCTCTTCTACTTGCATGGCGGGACACCCCTTCAGGCGCCACTCCGCTTTCTGGGCGGCGGCGTCGTTCAGTCAGGCTGCAGTAATAGACTTCCTCATGCATTCGCCCCTGATCATCCCGACGACGCCTGCGCAAGGCGCACTCGAAGGCTTCGACAAGCTCAAGTTCGGGCAGCACAACCACGGCACTAATTACCGCTACAACGCCTGTTGGTACTGCGTGATGTACGGCGTTCTGTGGCAGACGGAGTCCGTCCCCTTGGTGCAGCGGCTCTGTGCGGCCATCGAGAGCAAAGACTCGAAGAGTATCCACACCTTGGGGCCGGACTTCCGACAGAATCTCTTCGTGGCCGCCTGCGCAGCCGGCAACCTGGCTCTCATGAAGCACCTGTATCGGGAGGATTCGGGGAGATGCTCGTCAAACCCGTCCCCTGGCCGCCAGATCGACGTGCTCGGTCGCGAAGAGGCTGATAAAGATTTTTCAATTCGAAAAATTGGATCAACTGGCCTGGTGGACTCGGCGTGGGAATCGAAAAAGTTAGGCCAGTGACCTCCGCCGCCATGCGAGGGCACGAGGACGTCGTCCAGTGGCTGCTTGAGCACGACGTGGGCATAAATCCGGGCTTCCCGCCTTCGTTCGCCGCCTGGAGCGGGCGGATGCGCGTCGTAGAGATGCTTGTCGAGCTTGCGAAAGTCGGGGAGGACGGGAGGAGGCGGCCACTTGTGCAGGCTTGCGATAGATGTCACCTTGAATCTGCGCTTTGCTACGCGATTGATCGCGAGGGATCTGAGCACACCATCAGGCTTCTGCTGGATGAAGTGGTGGCGCTGACGGAATGGTGGCGGGTCGCGACGCTACGGCGGTGCAGGCAGGGTGGTATGGCGAGTATGGAGAGCCTGCTATTGAGGGACTGCTCGTGCTGGGGGTTCGCTGGGGTGAAGATTGCGCCCGATTACTTTCCGATGGCCGGATTCGCTTTCGGACTGGTGATCCTGGGATTGGGTAAACTCGCAAGGCGATAAGTTGGCCGGTCTACTCTTTCTATATCAGTCTTTTCCAAGGCGTCTTCCCTGACGGGGATCGGAGTACAGGGATTGATGTGAGAGGCTTAGAATCTTAGCTCAGAGCTTAGAGGCACGCTTTATTCTGTCACCCGCTCGAGGGGCATTATTCTATGTCACCCGCTCGAGGGGCATTATTCTATGTCACCCGCTCGAGGGGCATTATTCTATGTCACCCGCTCGAGGGTCCCAAGCCGGCTCAATGGTGAGTCTGTAAGATATTGGTACATCGGCCTTGGCCTTTGCCGACACAACAGAAGGGCTTCTGTGACGAGCATTCTTTACAGAAGCCACTAGTACTGAGTACCTAGTCACGGAAAGTCTGTGGCCCTTACCGCAGCCGAAGTTTAATATTATATATAGGCTCAGGACGAGTCCATACCCTGTGAACAGGTTTTTCCCTTGATTGGTAAGTTGCTCGACGGGGCCGAAGAGGACATGTGGATGGTAGGAACCGTATAATAGATCTACACGCGTATTGTACTTTCTTCACGGGCGGTACCAGAATACGAACACTACAGATTGCAAGTGCAAAAGCTTATGCAAAAGTTATCGGGAATTGAGTAGTCTTGCACAGGTGGCCGTAGGCCGGAACAATTCCAAATCAGATAGAATGTATCAACACATGTGGAGGCTCTCTGGGGTCCTAGTACGCGTTTACAATGGTGGTACACCCCCCGGATTCGGCACGCGTGACATAGTCTGCTCCATTTTCCACAAGCGCCTCCTCCAAGGAATCTGGGATGTTTCGTTGCCTTGATTAGCACTCATGCCTTGTATCGAGAATGCAGTTAGGAGCTAGCAGGGGCTACTTACCGATGTCGGTTGGGAGCTCGGTGACTGAGGCAACGTTGAGCGCCACAGGAATGTCCTTGACCCAGATGCGGCAGGTGAACTTCTCCCCAGTCCGAAGCCACAGACTTTCCGTGACTAGGTACTTAGTACTAGTGGCTTCTGGCAAATTGAACTCTTCGCAGAACCTCTGGCTCGCCCGAAGATGTGCGTCGACTGCATTCTCTGAGGGCCAGTTGCAGCTCATCGTCAATCCCACGAGTTCTCGGGTGAGTGAGGTCGCAAAGGCAAATCATTCTCATCAGGGGTGGCTGACATCGCTCGGTCGACGGTAGCACCGAGTCAAGGTCGTCACAGTGGGAGAGCCCACGGTACCGGACATCGTCAACTTGGCTCTTGCTCGGCCCTGGCGAGGCTTCCCTCATCGATCACTCAGAATCCTCCATCGATACCCCCAACAAAACTGCCTTGGACATCCTGTCCCACTTTGCACAGCCTATCAGATGGACACACGTCGCGCTGTACATGCGGCACAAGCCAGCTCGCAAACACCGGATGCCGTTTCTATCTCGAGTAGTCTCGCCTCTCCTCGGGCCCTTGGGAGCAGCTACATGGCATTGCTGGCTGTGGATGCCCGCCGCTGTCAGAATCCGAGCGTACCGCTCGCTCGCCACCTTGGGTCGGTACCTCTACGGCTCTTCCAGCAGCCTCAAAGTTCAGAGACTCCTATTTGGACTCTATCTAAAGAAGAACTCTTTGACGTGGCGCGATGGGCTGGTGTACGAATACGGCGCCCTCGACCTGACTAGGCGTTACACCTCATTCCACGTTGCGAGGCCTCTGGACTTGGTTTCTGGGCTGCACAAGTCCTACCTGCTAACATCGAGAGTCCCCGGCGTCTCGCTGGGGATGTGCATCAACACACTCAGCGATCCGGAGCTGGACAGACTTATTGAGGGACTCGGGGCCTTCTTGGCCGAGCCTCGCGCTATCCCGAGAAGTGAGGAGTGTTCCGCAGGCACCGCAGCCTCCATAAGCAACTCGATCGGCAAAGCCTGTCATGACCACCGGATCAATGCGGCTCTGGGCTCTGACGACCAAGATCACGGCGACTTCGTCGGCCCGTTCCCCAGCGAAACCGAATTCAACAACGCGCTACGCTGCGCAGCCCTGCCCGACGTCGTCCACCATGATAGACACCGCATTGTCTTTACGCACGGCGATTTGTACATGAGGAACATCCTGGTGGAGGAGGATGGCACCCTGGTGGGGATGGTCGACTGGGAGAACAGTGGTTGGTACTCGGAATATTGGGAATATACCAAGGCTCACTACATCACGAAGCTCCACAAGAGGTTTCTGGGTGCGGTTGGCCGCGTTTTCCAGGGACTTGGGCCCTTCGAACGGGAGCTTGAAACAGAGAGGGCGCTCTGGAACTACTGTTTTTGATCGCCCACCTCAGATCACATAGTAGTAGTCAGAACAGGTACAGCCTGGGTTCGAGGGGAACCCCGCTCATCGACGCAGAGAAAGGCTCAAGGCTACTCTGTTACCTAGGTACATAGTACCCACGGCTCCGTTGCTACTTTTTGGAGACTTTGGTGTGATGGGGTAGTTGCCGAATTTCAAGGGTAGAGTGGCTTCAGTAAGCTGCAGAATAGTACGCGATTCTGCAAATACTACCGTCCTCATCTCCACGAAGATAGGCGTATCCAGAATAGCCAGGCTGGGTGGGCCGATAGAAACGGTCGGGGCTTGAACGGTTTCCTGTTCTAGCAGACACTGGCAAAGGCCTGGATTAACGCCATGGTAGCCACTGTCCTGTGCACTTTTTGCGAAATGCGAGGGATGGCTGAAAGGAGCTTTTCAACTTCAGTGTGGCACCTATGGATAAAATTCGCCGACCCCAACCGCAAATGGCCTTGCAACAGGGTGTAGCATACTTGGGGGTGAGCATCAGTATCACTATAACGATGTCACACAGCAGCATGCCCTACTTCCTGGCAAAAATAGCTTGTATAATAGCTCAGTCTAGAATCCGAGCACTGATCGCAGTATCCGAGGAGATTTGGCGCTACTGTAATTACGTACAGTAGGTACTAGAATTAAGGTACTTCATAACCAGGATCAACAAAGACATTATCCTCGGCTTTGGATTTTGGCCCTAGTCGTGATATTTTTTGCCCGAATGGATCTTTCTTAGCCGCATCTGCTCGCGATAGGGAGCTAAGCACGAAGAACGAACGATCTAGACTCAGGGAGACCAGCGCCCGGATTTGCGCCTAGCTCGAGCGGTTTGTTTTCTTAAGCACTGTACCGCTATTCGACCAATCGTTTCCCCCATATCAATCTACCGACTGAAGGCCAAAGCCAAAACCTCATTTTACTCGCGATGAGGCTCGGGATCCTTCCCGAGGTAACAGGCGTCAGGGGTTACTATGCCGCAACCACCACCCGCACGGTCTCCACGGACGTCACCCAAAACAGTCTCACCATGCTCACCACGACCGTCTTATGCTACTCGATATAATCTGGTTTTAAATGTTTGAAAAGATTTACTGGCCTTTTACAGCGGTATCTCACAGGCCTTAAAACAGCTAAGCTCTTCGCTGCTTCTTCGCCGAACGTGCCTCTTTGTCCCTGTACCCGTCTTCATCGCCTAGCATATCCACGTCACCGTCCATATCCGCTACCTTCTTTTTCGTGCCTCCCCGCCCCTGTCGGGCCCCCACCTCCTCCGGGGCCGCCGCCAGCTTCTTCAGTGTTCCCGATATCTGCTGGATTTCCGCTTCCACCTCCGGATGCAGTGCCTCGACCTGCTGACTCGCCCATAGTCGCGCCTCGTCAAGGAGCTTCTTCTCACCGGTGCGGACCTCCAGAGCCATTCGCAGCCTGGCTGCGCTGTGACTACCACCCGGACCCGAACTCGAGTCCGCTGAAGATTTGTCGTCTATTCCGTTAAGAATAGTAAGGTCGTTCTCCACAGATGTGCCATACTCCCTCAGCTTAGCGTCGATCCCGTCCAGGATAGCCCGGTACCGGATCCAGTCGCGCCATGCAGGTGTGTCTGCCAGGCCTGCTTCTTTTTTAAGGATTTTGGCGACCCTTTTGAGTCTGCCGAGGAGCGCAGGAGAGATGACTGGCTTCGAGGTTGGGTCTGGGGGCGGAGGGAGATGTCCCGAGTCGTCCGGGTCTCCGTTCTCCCTCTCAATGTCGAAGCTTTCGTTTTCTTCGAGCGCTTCGTCATCCTCCGACCATCTGCCTTTCGTCTTGTACCGTGCCAACTGGATGATTGGGTTTGAGTCAGGAATACCGAAGTCACGAAGAATAGTGAGAAGAAAGTGAGGGGCATCTGGGGAACCGAGGGGAAGAAGGAGCGAAAGAGACGCACGATCGAGTCCCATTCTTCGCGGCCCAGGCCGACGTGGAACAGAACGCCATCGAGCACTGAGGTCCAGTCCACTTCAGCGAGGTCGTAGCGGCTATGCTTGGGCGTGGTGTATCCGTAACGTCGGCACAGTTGCCCATTTGGGAGCGGGCCATAGTAATTAAGGATCTCCTCGCCAGCCTTGATCTCTCGCAGAGCCGTGGCGACCAGGGCCTCCTCCGAGTGGTTGATATGAGCCTGAACAAAGACCAGTGAACGAGGAGGGAGGCGGTCAGCGCAAGTCATGCAGCGCAGCGAGAAGAGAACCCACATTAAACTCGGCATCAGCGTTCAGCACATCCGCCATCGGGACCATGCCCATCATGATCCTTCCGTCTCTATCCTCAACCCAACCATCCTCATCCTCACCAGTCGAGCCGTTCTCGCCCTCATCGTCGTTCTCTAGGTCGAAAGCATACGCCATGATAGTGCTCCCCATCCGATGGGCGAGCTGCATCAGTTGCTCGTCGCTAAGCCCAGCCGCACCCTCGGGAAAGAACACGGCCCTGTGTTCGCGGATGGCAGACAATATCTTGGTGCGGATCATCTCGTCCGCTTCCGCGTGACCGATACTGGATACTACGGGGCTGGCCTGGAGCTGCTTGAGCTCGTCCTCCGACCAGAACATTGGGGTGTCGAAAGATGTCGGCAGGATTTCCAGATAAGGCCTCCACGGCGAGGCCGCGCCGCGGAGATGCTCGTAGATCATGACGAGGATGAGAGACGTCCAGGAGTCCTGGATGCGGTCGGAGCCGTCACTGCTGCTCCCATCGGCATCATCGTCATTTTCATCATCATCATCAAGGCTGACCCCACCGATGTTGGCGAATACGCCGGGGAGCTTCTGGGCTAGCTCGGAATTTGCCAAGCAAATGATTTCCTTCCGGGGAACGGTAAATAGGACCGTATTCGCCGGTATATCATTCTTGGCGACTGGTGATCGAGGATGTTCCAGTCAGCCCTCTTTTGCGGGACCACGAAGGCGCAGAGCGCAGACACACAGAAGAACGGAACAAACTCACTGATTCCTCGTCCGGCATTCCGGGCCCTCAGATCCCGGATCTCGATGTCATCGTGAAAAGTGGTCCCAGGAAGGTTCTTGAACCATGTCAGGAAACCGGTGGACCGGCGATCGAACTCATCGAGCGCCATCGTGCAGTGGTGCGGACGCAGCTTCGAATGGCTGCACTGCTGCTGGGGTTCGTAAAATCATCATTGCACTGTCGAGGACGTGCAATCAGAGTTTTAGGTGGAGTTTACAGGCGGGGCAGCAAAGACGGGAGCCAATGAAAGCCAGACAATTGGATAGGGAGGCTTCCGTTTTGAGGCTACCCGCCCAACTCTTGTTCCGTAGCTAGCACTGATTTCTGCAGGCAATGGGCAAAGTTTGAAGCAGGCGTACCGAGGTAAATGGAGGTATGGAGTGGACTTGGTGACAAAAACCCGAACAGCCAGGCTCCATTCAGTGTGTTAAGAGCAAGATTGTCTTCCCAAAGTTTTCTCCTTCCAAAGCAAGGGAACCATGGAGTCTCGTCTAGAATTGGAGACCTAGCAAGTCATGTAGTCCTTGATCCACCGCAATGCCAAAGAGGCGACAGGTTAAGGTCAAGGCCATGGCGTCTATCTGGCTACCTGTACATAAGGTAGTCCAAATAGCCCAATACTAGTATCCAAGAGAGAGACAGACGCGGAGAGCGCTGGATGGGGACTACAAACTTTGGCCCTCCCGAGCGGACAGGCATGGCCACATATAGCAAGCTGACGCTTGTCACTTGTCATGGGCGACATGACTGTAAAGCCGCTCAACTAACTTCGCCAGTTAGGCATACAGGGATGGATACTAGACTAGGAGAACGGGCCGTATCGGGCCAGGATGCTCCTGCAAACGGATGTGTACATGTGCCTTTCGGGATGCTTGGCTGCTACGCCATCGTCGACGTAGATCTTGAACTCGGCGAGCTTACACGTCTTGTATGCGAATGGAGGTTTCATCCCACTCGGGGGTTCAGGATCTGGAGGCTATGTCCACCAGGCGACTCCGCCTGATGGCCGTTCTCGTGAACGTTGTGCGAACGAATCTCGAGGGATGAAGGAAGGGAGAAATAGGGAAGGAAATGGACAGAGCTGGGAGAAAATACCGCCAGGTCGAGAGGGAAAGAGGCCCTAAATCCACTGTTAACCCAGCTGTAAGAAGACAGACCAGCGCGAGCTCCTTCATTGGGTTGGCAGGCAGGCAGGATGGTTCTTTGGTGAGATGCGCAGAGATCAAACCGCGTAGATTAGTGGGGCACTGCCAACTGTGAGGCTAACACGTGCTCAGGCATCAATGCACCTCCATAACTTAGGCCTTGAAATTCAGGCCAATAACGGCTCACTCGACCTTAGGGCTTTACGATTTCAATCACACCAAAATTTTTGATAGGGCAACCCCACCTCGACCAAAAAAGTGGACGGCTTCAAGTTTCCGCACAACAGAAGCAGCACACCCACCCACGATCGATCGGGAGGAGTTTTCTGAACGACTACCCAGCGCTTGATTTCCTCCGACCGACCAGCATTTTCCCTCGACGACAATCGACATAGCGACAATGGCTGACCGTGGAAGCAGCGCACCCCGCGGCGGTGGCTTCGCAGCCCGTGGCGACCGAGGCGGCGACCGTGGCCGTGGTGACCGTGGCCGGGGACGTGGACGTGGCCGTGGCCGTCGCGGCGGCGGCAAGAGCGACGAGAAGGAGTGGCAGCCCGTCACCAAGCTGGGCCGCCTCGTGAAGGCCGGCAAGATCAAGAGCATGGAGGAGATCTACCTGCACTCGCTGCCGATCAAGGAGTACCAGATCGTCGATTTCTTCCTGCCCAAGCTCAAGGATGAGGTTATGAAGGTGCGTTTTTGCCATTAAGTTGGGAGGAAAATCCGGAGGGAGAAGTATTTGAAGGAAGCAGCAATTGGGCCAGGATATGGATCGATCCGGGAGTTCTCTACACCTCGACATCAACAATGCCTCGGCAGTGCTGTGCTTTGCAGTGCAGCTCTGGAGCATTGGGCGACAAGGCAAATGGCCATGGCGAACGACACAGTGCTGATGTCCTCCTCTCTTCCCCAAAATACAGATCAAGCCCGTCCAGAAGCAGACCCGCGCCGGTCAGCGCACCCGTTTCAAGGCCATCGTCATTATTGGCGACTCCGAGGGCCACGTCGGTCTGGGCATCAAGACCTCCAAGGAGGTTGCCACTGCTATCCGCGCCGCCATCATCATCGCCAAGCTGAGCGTCATCCCCGTCCGTAGAGGTTACTGGGGTGCCAACCTGGGTATGCCTCACTCGCTGCCCACCAAGGAGAGCGGGAAGTGCGGTTCGGTTACCGTCAAGGTAGGTCCATCACACATCCTCCCAATTCCCACGACATCTTCAGCACACAACCAGCAAGATCACAAGATGCTAATTCCCGTCTTTCTTTTCCCCACCCCAGCTCATCCCCGCTCCCCGTGGTACCGCCCTGGTTGCCTCGCCCGCCGTCAAGCGCCTCCTCCAGCTCGCCGGTATCGAGGATGCCTACACATCATCCACCGGCTCGACCAAGACCCTGGAGAACACCCTGAAGGCCACATTCGCCGCCGTCTCCAACACCTACGGTTTCTTGACCCCGAACTTGTGGAAGGAGACCAAGCTCATCCGGAGCCCTCTGGAGGAGTTCGCCGATACTCTGAGGGACGGCAAGCGTTACTAAACTTTTGCCGGAGAGAATCTTTTTTTTCTTGTTGATGGAAGAAGAAAGTAGCTGTTGCTGATAACGGATTTCCCTGGGTTGGGGCGTCTATTTGAGATTTCGGTGCTTGCTTTGGGCCTTTGTTTTTTCCACTTCTATTGCATGGGTTTTACACGGAAAGGCATGGTCAACGCAGCACGTACGATCTTGGTCGGGAGGGCCGTGGAGATATAGCACTGGCCCCTAAAATCCAAGCAAAATGTGTCCTGTTGCGGACGTCCTATCTTACTCACCCCGATTCTCAGCCACTACTCTGAGAATCTGCGCGCTGGGTGTTTCTCGATGCCCCAATTATTGTCAACGCTGTGATTCTTTCGAGATCTTTTTCACCTCCATTAGCATAGCGCAGAGAACGGCAGGCGCTAACAAGACTCGGGGAAACGTGCCGGCCGTTTTCGGCTGGACAACCCAGCCACAAGGCAAAACGGTTGGTATAATTGCTCTCTGAGGCAGGTCCAGCGGCCCTGGGAACACTCTTGCCGGTCCCTCTTTCCTGGCCGCTTGTCGATTTGGCTTGACTGTCTGGCCGCAACTGGCGTAGACTGAAACGGCAGCATCATGACACGGCACTGGTCCTTCCACATCTCGCCCCTCTCTTTTCCCACCAGAAGGAAGGAAGCATGGCAGAGGGACCTGAACAGAGTTCAGAGGTTGGTGAGCACATGAGCTGGATTCTTGCCTCCTCGGACTCCTCTGTTGTCTTCTTCACCATCCATCATCAACCTCATCTTCTGGCATTGGCATTGCATTCCACTTCTTTTTTGGTTTGGCCCTTGGGAGGCCCCAATTTTGGCTTTTTGGAATTGCACCGAGATTTGTTGGTAACGGCATACGCTTTCCATCAATTCCTTTCATCAGTAGCCCGCCCCGATTCTCCCTTCCCGCCCTGCCAAGTCTTCCTATCTCCTCTGGTCTAAGGGCGAACAAGCTAGCAAGATGGGCGGGTGGCAAGGCACCACCTCCCGTTCTTCGCACACGAGGCGGCCCTTCGTCATCTTCGCCTTGTGTCTGGCCGCCCTGCTCGCGGGGATCGTGCTGGAGGTGTACGGCCTCTCCAAGCTCGGGACAGGCCATAACAGGCCTGCAGCCCTTGATGACTTGCCAGTCGAGAAGCGTCTCTCCGAGGAAGCCCGCCCAGTACCCGTCCAGCCCGACCAGCACCATCCCGAAGAAGGTCACCATGCCCTGTCTCAAGTCGCCACCTCGACTCTCAGTCCCAGCGATGCCAGCTCGGAGCCCACAGCTCCCTCCTCGAGTGAAGCCAGCACCACCGTTGACCTCCCAGCCACTCCGACTCCCATGGCTGCTTCTTCCTCGTCACCCGAATTGGAGGCACATCTCTTCAGGCCCGACCGCCCTGTACCCGTACCACCGATTCTGCCACTCGAGTTTTCGTCCACAACTCCACCCGAAGTCAGCCTCCCCACAGCTTTCATTGCACCACTGCCCGACGTGACTGTTAACCTCCCAGACCTTGCCGCGCCACAGCCCCAGACCACAGATCCCTCCTCGTCGGTGACCTTCTCATCCGGCACAAGCGTAGAAGGTATGCAAGAGAGCCACATCCAGGACCTTGGTCTTCTGCGAGGACTTGTAAAGGGCCTCATGAACCCGACCAGTGGACTGGTAGCCTCAGTCGTGGGAGTTGTCAACAGCGTTGTTCCCATTCCCACAAACGCCGGCCCAATCGTGTTGCCGGACGCCGACAACATCTTGCAAGCAGCCGGCACTGCCTTGAGAGTGGAGGAGCCACTGCGGGTCGTCAGCGCCCTCGTGAGCGAAGTCACAGGCGCCGTGGACAGCGTCGGCGGCCAGCTTTCCATCATTCTGGACCAGTCCGCCCTCATCAACGGCAGCATAGTCCCTCTGCCGGATCTCGGCGTCCTGAGAAACATCACCGAAGCAGTGGGGAGCCTACCAGGGAGGGTCTTGGACAGCATCGGCGCAGTGGAGGGCACTCGCGGCACGGTGGTGCCAGGCCCAGACATCCTGCCGAGGCTCATCGACGGCGCGGTCACGTCGGTTGAGACAGACCTTGACGGAGCCATTGATGTGGTCAACAATCTCTTTTGCACAGTGAAGCAAACCAATAGTGGCAACGCAACCATCGTCCGGGTTCCCTGCTCCAGGTTCGGACAAGGCTTTATCCCAGGCGGCAGACGAGGCTCCCTAACCGTTGTCGTCACGTCTGTGGGCAGAGACGTGCTGGCAACTGTCACGGATGCTTCCGGGGCGACCATTCTACCTTCTCTTGCAGCTATGCATCACGCATTCGTGCAAAAACCAGCAGCTCCGAAGGACAGCCAAGAAGAAGGAGGGGACGCGGCCACCGCTCCTGCACCCTCGCCAGAGGAAACTCCAGCCTCCGATGGCACAGTCACAGCGATGGGAGAGGGAGGTGGTCCCAGCCCGCCACCACCAGCTCAACCAGCTCCGAGCGCCGAGGAGGCTGCGCCGAGCTCTGAGCCCGCGAGCACCCCTTCACCAGATATGTCCACGCTCGCAGAAGGCGCACCTGAAACGACACCAGAACAAAAATCTCCTCCGTCGACAGCGACGGAAGTGTCCACCGTGGTGTCGACTGTCACGCCAAACACAGCCACGCCAACGGAACCGAGTGCAACCACCTACTCTGTGAGCGTCGTCACCGTGGTGCAGACAGCCACATTTGTCCAGACTGTGACGACATGTCCTTCGGGAGATCAGTAAGTTGCACCACATCTCATCGGCACAACTCAGCTCAAGAACATCGTAGTTAACTTTTCTCTTTCCACATAAACAAGAGCCCCTACTCCTCCCCCGTGTCCCGCGCCGTCCCCATGCCCTGACTGCCCAGCACAGCCTGCTCCGGCATGCAACTGTCCTCCCGGTGCTCCTCCGCCAGACCCAGCCTGGGGCCCTTGCCCTGGCGAGGGATATTCCTGCGGCTGGTGTCGCAGCGGATGGTTCTGCCCACCGAAGAACACGCCTGCTCGCCCTTGCCCCTGCGGATTCGGCTGGCCATGCGACGACTGCCCCGGCGGCTGGTTCTGCGTGCCAATCCAGCCCGCCACCGCCGAATCTGGCAACATTTGCCCCTTAACAGGAGCCAGCCCAAATCCCATTCCTCCTCCTGCACCACCACCACTGCCTCCACCACCACCACCTCCTCCTCTACCCGCTCTGCCACCAAAGCCAATCGAGGCCCTCCCGCTGGGAAAGTACGTGGGCTGCTACACCGACCACGAGGACCGGGCCCTGAAGGACTTCTACTTCGTGGCGCTCCCGCCAGAGAGTTTCATGACGAACGACAAATGCCTGCAGACATGCATCGAAGCCGGGTTCAGGATCGCGGGCACCGAGTATGGCAACGAGTGCTACTGTGGAAACAGCCTGTTCAACTCATGGCTGCTCGATGACGCGAGCTGCAACATGCCGTGCTCGGGCGACGGCGCCGACATCTGCGGCGGGCAGTGGGCGCTCGCCATCTTCAGCCCGGACGGCGAGGTCGAGCAGACGCAGCCGAGGTTCGTCCTGCCCCCGCCGCCTCCCGGAGTCACGGAGACGTCGCTGCACACGGGAGGCGTCAGACAGACGCTCCTCCCGCAGACGATGCCGGTCCGGATGTGGCCTCCTCCCGCTCCGATCCCAGAACCCGTGGTTCTTCCCGCTGCGGCGGCGCCTGCGCCATCACCGCCATGCACGACGATCTCAACCACGCCTCTGCCGGCTTCCCTCCCGTCGCCATCCCCTCTGCCCCCTTCAACAACAACAAGCTGCACGACCACACCACCCCCCGCCATCCTAACCTCCACGCTCACCACCCCCGTCCCGCCTCCTCCACCTCCACCGCCAAGCCCCATCATCATCTCAACCACCACCCCCTGCTCACCAACCACAGCCCCCACCCCATCCTTCGACTCAAACGGCCTCGTCTCAAGCGTAGGCTCCATCGTCTCCTCGGCCATCTCGCACGCGAACTCCATCGAGTCCGCCGTGCTCTCCAAGGCGTCCACGGCCATCGACGGCGCCGAGAGCGTCTACGGCGCCGGCCTGTCCAGCATGGCGAGCGAGATCCGGTCGATCGTCTCCGTGGTCGCCACGATGGCGGACCACGACGTCGAGCCCACGACCGTCACGGTGCCCCTCAGCCCTGGGGGCTGCAACGACGGCTGTGGCGGCGGCAGTGGTTCCAGGCCGTCGCCTTCACCACCCCCACCTCTTCCGTCACCGCCGCCACCGCCGCCACCGCCGCCGCCGTCGCCTGTTGTGGTTGTGCCGCCCACGACGCCTGCGCCCGTCGTGGTGGTGCCGACGCCGCCGCCTACGTTCCCGCCCGCTTTCGAGCCGCAGCCCTACGGGTACGGACATCCCGTTGATGGAGGGATGGTGGCCAAGCAACACGACGCGGAAGGGGCAGAAGAGGAGGTTGCCGAGGCTTCCTTGAGCGTCTCCTCTGCACCTGTTGCGTCTGCGATGCCGTCGATTTCTTCTCACCGCAGGAGACGCGCCAGCACGGGTCGGCACCGCCGGATTGGGAATGGTGCAGCTGCTGTTCCCGGAGAGGACGCTGGCGGGTTGTGGAATCGCGTGTGGCCAATGCTTCTATGAGTGAACCCTGCAGTAGGTAGCTGTTATGGTGTGTTACTGGTACGGCATATGGGACAGAAGCAGAGCAGGCAAGGTATGTGATAGAAATCTGTATATGGGTTTATCGACGACAAGAAAGAGTAAGGAGATTGGTGGGAGGGAGGGGGGGCGTGGGAGGAAGAGATCTTATTACGAACTTCTCTTACCCTTGTTTTACCCCTGTTTTGAGGTCGCACTTTTTTTTGGAAGATACATCTGCTACGTTATGATCATGGCAGGATTTTTTGTTTTCTTTCTTATTTCGGGGAGTGTGGCAGTTAGGTAATATTGGGGTTGGACAGGCAGATTACGCTCATTTCATGTCAGGCATCGTTCTCGGTTGCATACAACATGGGGTTAGAGAGACATTAGACACAGACATCGACATACTACTCGAGGAGGCATGGCATTTAACCAAGTCAGACTACGGAGGGAGAAAAATATTACCGCTCAATCCAGGACTATTTTGTGGCTTCCACCCCTCTGGTTTTTCTTTTCCTGGGAATAGGTGATATCAATACGCATTTTGATGTACGCCTTGCCTCCCTTTTCCATAGCCAGCAGCGCTCGCTCAACTAGACTTCTCCTGCACGTACTTCGCCGCAGCCTCGCCAGCGATGCGACCAAACACGACGCACTCCAGCAGCGACGAGCCCCCAAGCCGGTTGTCGCCGTGGATCCCGCCCGTAATCTCCCCAGCAGCCCAGAGGCCCTCGATAGGTGTGCCCTCCGCGAGGCCGCCCGCCAGGATCTGCGCCTGCTCGTTGACGGCGGCGCCGCCCATTGTGAAGTGCGTGATAGGCGTCACGCGGCCGACGCAGACCTCCTCCGCCTCGTCGTCCTCGGCCTCGCCGCCCTTGAAGAGGCGCCAGTGCCCGAACGCCTTGCGGCCGAACGGGTCCGGCGTCTCGCCCCTCACAACGGCGGAGTACTCCCGCAGCGTCTGGCGGGTGGTCTCGTCCAGCTCGGAGACCTTCTTTTTGGCGACGAGCCCCTTGAAGACGTAGAACCCGATGTGCGACGCCGCGGCCTCGCACGCGCCCGGGTCGAGCAGGAGCTGGATGTTATCCCACTGTTTGGGACCATCAGAAAGGGAAGGCGGCTCCTTCATGATGACGCCGCTGATGTGGTCGCGCTGCTCCATCTCGTTGACGAACCGCTTGCCCTCCCGCAGGAGGATCCCGCCTTCGCCGCGCAGCATCTCGGCGGCGAGGATCTTGACGGGCGCGTCGGGCGCGGACGGGTCGACGAACCCCGTCGGGTGCACCTGCACGCTGTCCATGTCGAGCAGGGAGGCGCCCACGTCGCGCTCCAGGATGTCGTGCGAGCCGGGGCGGGCGTCGTTCGTGGATGGGAGCGAGCCCAGGTCGGGCCGGTGCTTGGCGAGCAGGCCGGCCGCGTCGCCGGCGAAGCCGCCGGTGGTGAAGATGACGGAGCCGTGGGCCTCTTTCTGGGCCTTCTCCGGCTCGGTCGTGGAGTACTCCACACCGACGACGACGGCCTGCTTTCCGGCAGCGCTGCCTGCGCCGGCGGCGGGAGGAGCGGTCAGGAGGCGGGTCACTTCGCAGCCGGTCCGCAGCTCGAAGCGGTCCTTCCCGACGTCGTCCTTGAGCTTGGCCAGCAGCGCGCTGATGATGGCGAACCCGGGCGGGGTCTTTCCTGCGCCCCTGTGCGTGCGGGCGACGCTGTGCCCGCCCAGCTGGGCCACGACTGAGAGGTCCACGCCGATGGTGTCGTGCAAGAAATGCACAGCCGGGGCAGACTTGCCCGCTAGAGTGCTGATGAGGGCATCCCTGGCTGCGCGGTCCTTCGCGCTCGAGGCTGATAGCCTGGTCCCTGCCGACCGAGCCGTGTCGTCAACAAAGTGACCCAAGGTATCCTGCACGGACGACGCGGCCTGGAACCGGGTGGGCGCCCCGTTGATCCCGCTCGACGCCTTGATGCTGTTCCCGCCCGGCTTGGCTCCCCGCTCGAGGAGTAGCACCGATGCAGTGGAGCTCGCGGTCAGGGCGGCGTGGGCGGCTGACAGCCCGGCTAGCCCGGCGCCGACGATGATGATCTGCTGGGGCTGCGGCTTGAGTGCGCTCATCATGGGCGGCGTTTGTTCTTCTGCTGCGTTCTGGAACTCGCGGTAGTAGTGGATTGCCGTCAAGGGGATGACGATAAATGCGAAGAATGCTGTGATTGTCCGGAAAATCAGGCGGGTGCTTGGCATGACGTTTGGGTGCCGCTGTCCGCTCGCTGTCTGCTTTCGCTGCTCGGAGCTCGATCTTCGCTTTCCCGAACTCTCTTAACTTCCTCCCCTTTGCTTCGGGCTTCCACTTAATTGTTTGGTATGAAGTCCTAAAACTTCTACGATAAAGCCGAACTGAAAGATGATGCTTGGAGTTTCGGTGAGGTCTGTTATTTACGTCACCTTTCAAAAGAACACGATGTCACTCTCATGAGCCTCGGGGGAGAGGTGAGTCGTGAGTCGTGAGATGCAATCATCGAACGATGTGCCACAGTGCTTGGCTCTCTCCTCACCCGACGCCGCTGGGCGGCAGTGTAGGTAGACACCATCGGCTCATTTTTGTGGGAGGGGTTTCTTTGATCCGTCCTATTGAAACGTCTGCTTCGAGCCAGGAACTCAGCTGCTTGTGGAACCGAAAGAGTTATTAACACACCGATTGACGTCGGAGACCTTGACACTTTACTGTGTCCAGGTCCTCTTTAGAAGAATTGATGGAATTTCAGGTGCAGCAGACCCCGACACGTCCAGTTCAACTAGGCACCTACCCATCGCCGGACTCCTCACTTAGGTTGTTAGTAGCACCTACAACGGCAGGTACATGCAGACCAGGGAATTCATCAAGTTGCATGTGGAACGGTTTCCAGCTTCTGTCTTTGGGTTTTTTTTCTCTCACCCTTTTTGAGGCTTCCTTTCCTTCTTGTTGATGATCCTTCTCGTACGGAGTTTTCAATCATCGCAAAGCTCGCTAGCTCAGGCACACGGGCACCACTCTTCACACGGATTGCGCTCACGTCGGGGCTTCTTGACTTTCCAACAAAATAAAACCATCAGATGCACTGATCCTAATTACCTAAACCCATCTAAGCGCAAGAAGACCGGCGCAAGCATAAATGCCATCGATATACACAAGACGGTTTTGAGACTTTCCAACTGAGTATTCCCTCACTGGTTCCCTGGTCCCCCAATCCCGTAAAATAGACCAAATTTCCGACGAATTGATGACATGATGACCCCCACGAACCCGAGTGACCCTATAGCGGCGCTTTCCGAGTCCTTGGGAAGCATCCCACCCCCTTTCCAGAACCACATCAAAAACTGCTTACCACCTCCCCACCTCCAGGGGCGAAGCAGGGAAGCAAACAAAAGCAAGCAAACAACACAAGACCAGCCGGTCCTTTTTGCCCGACGACTGGGCAGCTTTGCTTTTTTTGCTTTTTGTCTACGCAACCTCGCGCTGGCTCTTGCGATTGTGATGGTGGTGGTGGTGGTGAGTCCTCGCCTCGCGGCCTTTCTCAGACCAGGGGAAGTGGAAGACAGGGACGAGGAAGAACGAGTTGCTGAACAGGGGTTAGCGGATGATTACCACAAGAGAACAACAGAATCAGGAGACCGAAGGGGACACGAGAAAAAAAAAAAAGAAAACAAAGAAAGGACGAACCTGCTATCAGCAATACCAGCAAACGCGTTATACCACGCCAAAAACGCCGCTATCATGCCGAACCCGCCGCCCGCCTGCGTCAGCCTGAGGGCCATGTCCGGCTTGTTCTCGTTGACGGCGAACTCCCCGCACGCGAGCATCAGCAAGGCCACGTCGAGGGTGAAGAAGGTCAGGAAGAACATGACGGTCGAGCGCAGGGTCAGCAGCAGCAGGATGGTGGTGAAGATGAACCAGCCCGTCAGGAACAGGCCCACGGCCGAGTTGGCCATCTTGGGGTCGACGGCCTCGGCCGCCGCCGTGGCGTAGGCCCCGCCCGTGCCGAGGATGCCCCAGCTCGGCGTCAGGAGGACCGCGTACGAGATCCAGAAGCCGCCGTACGACGACAGCGCCGTCGCGCCGAAGGTGTTGCCGATGGCCATCTCCCTGTTTATCATTTATTGCCTCGGTTAGTATATAAAAGACATGGCTGTGTTCATTCCGTCTTAACTCACTTGCGTCCTAGGTGCAACATAGCGGGGGGAGGAAAGACATGATGGCTGCAGCAAGGTACCTAGGAAGGAGAGAAAAAGGAACAATTTGACGGAGAAAAAAAGAGCGAGTGAGTGAGTAACTAACCACATCCCCGCGAGCAGCTGCACCAGCCCGCCGTAGCTGAGCGCGATCGGCACCACGACGTTGGGCACGTTGACGTTGCGCGCGTTCAGGTTGATGGCCGAGAGCACGAAGGTGGTCAGGGCGAAGGCGCTCAGGCCCAGCGGCGCCGGGTTGGCGAACTTGCGGTGCTGCAGCGGCCGGTACAGGCCGGGTTGGAATTCACCGCCGAAGGCGGGCAGCCGCGCCTCGCCTTGGTCGTGAATGTGCGCCAGAGGGTTACCGCCGTAGAAGTGGCGGTGGCCGGCCCCTCCCAGCGCCGAGCCGTCGCCGCCGACGTGCGAGCCGCTGGCGCTCAGGATGGTGTCGACCTTCTCGACCGGCGAGGCCGTTACGGCCGTAATCTCGTGGTGTGACGTCGCCATGACTGACTGACTGACTGGACTTGACTGAGGAGGAGGCGCCAGTGGATGGACACTGGGCTCGTTGAGTTGCCTGACTGACTGACTTTCTTCCCGAACACCAGATCGAAGAAGATGGTTTGAAGGCAGAAAGACTGAGTGGGTATGAGGCAATGAAAAGGAATAAAGTTCGTTGTTCCCCCAGTGAATAAGTACAAACGTAGAAGTTACCACGGATACTGAGAAGGAAACCTTGAGCGAGGTTGCAGGTCCTGACGACTCGGACGGTGCTCAGTCACTAGTCTAAAATCTAGGAGTGTGAGAGTCACCACTACTCGCTAAGGAGAGGGACAAGGCACCTATAAATAAGTAACAGAAGAAGAGATAGAACGTCCAGAAGGAAAACATTACCCGAAAATGCAGAACCAGGGGTAACAAACGGATACGGGATGTGAGTGGCCGAGAGACGAAGAAAGGAAGAGAAGAGGAAGAGAGAAAAGTTGCTCTTTGGACAAGGAACGGGGTTCTAATCTTCTTTGTCTTTTCTTACGAGTTTACAAATGTGGTGTGCTAAACCAGGAGACCAAGGAGGCCCGGGAGGAGACCAGGCGCACCACGCTGTTCATACCCCGAGGTCACTCCACAGAAGGACGTCTGGAGCCCCCTCACTCTCATCCCATATTTGCGGAGACTAGTCATCGTGGCCCTCACGTTCTCTCACTAGTGCAATGTATCTTTTCTCCGCTTCTGTTTGCGTGTGCGTGGACCTTGAAGAAGTGGGTGGTGTGTGCCTGGAATCAAGACGAGCTAGGGGGAACCGCTGAGCCGCCGAGAAGAGGCGACATGTAGCTGCACGACACGACGCACACCACATTCGGTACCTGAGTCTGGGTAGGTACAGGCGGCGGCGGTTCCGGTGCTCCCCCTGATTCGTTTGCAGTAGTCGGCTGGCGTTTGCTCGTCTTTTCTTTTTCCCGCCGCGTGGGAAAGCCAAGATGGCAACGGCAGGTCCCATATGTGTGCCGAGCCGAGGCGCCAAGCCCGCCGCCCACGGAAGGCCGCATTTTAATCGAAATCCGAGTCCGTTTGTCGGTAGTACTTACCTAACTTACTTCGCTTAAGTTTCTTTCTCTTCGCTCTCATTCCCTGATTCGTCGTCATTGGTAGGGTTTTTTCTCAGCACACCGAATCTCATGTTTCTCTCCTCCTCTGCAGAGTGATGATGACGGGACCTGGCATCATATTTCTTCGGCCCGTATTTCGTTGTCATCCCTCCCCATTTTTTGCCCGAAAATTCTGTCAATAGACCCCTCAAAAACCCCTCAAACCCGGGGCTAGCTGCGTCGTTCAGTCTGGGGGCTCTCCAGATACTCCAGGAAAAAAAGGTCAGACGCCCACAACGCATGTGGTTTTTCTCTCCACTGCGCGGGGCGAATAGTTCATTTCGAGTCCTGCTCGTGGCTTAAAGCGCCAGATATCGCGTCTCCTTATCTCTTTTTGCCCCAGCGTCATTGGAGGTTTCGACCAGAGAGAGAGGAGTATTGTCGACTGAATCCACCGCCCCTGAAACCTCACTGCCTTCACTGCCTTTGAGCGTCTCCACCACTCCACCACACCTCGTCTCTCCTCACCAAAGTTCTCGAAAATTCTGGAGTCCATTGTGAAAAAAATGGGGGTCACCTGTTCCTTTCGTCATCTTTAACGCCTTCGAGCCCGCAGGCTTCGCACATCCTTTGAGCCGACTGTTATGCCTTTCTACCCGTCTGCCTCCTTCAGTCTTTCCCGTCCCTTTATAGCTTCTAACCTTATGCTATCAAATATCTTCATCAGTGGAGAGCCCCTGATGGATGACCCTCTCTTTCGTACGGCCCCTCCGGAGTCGCGGCTGTGCTGAGACGTATCGTACTATATGACACATTTCCGATGAGAATGGTATGGAGGACAGCAAGCCAGCGCCTCTTGCTGCTGCTTCGAAACCCGGATGGCCATGGGCGATACATGCGAGACCGGCGATACGTGCGAGACTCGCGAGACGGGTCAGCTTCCCGGATTCTCTTCAGCAATCCCTGGTCGTCGTGTAAACATCAGGAGACCGGAGAGATAAGTCTTATATTCCGATCGTGCCGGTCGATCCTAGTGTCTTGGCTTGCATGGCTGCCGTTAGGACTCAGGAGAGAGGCTGAGATAGTCGACCCTTGCAGGCTTGGTGCTCGATTCCCGAGCCGCGGTACGCGAGACTCTTGGTTGCCGTATTTCGCCCAGACGTTACAACCCGAATCCGTTGTGTTGCCGAGTATCATTCGAGGTCGGAATCTCCCGTCCTCTCGGTGAGAGAAGAAACTCGGTTCGGCATCGATCAACAAGATACGGGCTCATCACTGTTCTTCTCCCCGTCATGACTCCGTCGTATGTACGTTCTGCTGATGAGAACCTGGATCACTAAGACTCCTCGTCCGCTCATCTCGTTTCGCCGTCTCAGTTACCCTCCAGGAACCAAAGGGGCTGGCGCAGATTCAGGGTTGGCTCTCGTCAAGATTGGAGTAAGCCCAAATCCCCAAGGATCCCCAAGTTCCGGGTTCTGGGGAGTTGGGGATATTTCTTCAGATGGTCCTCCTTCCCCCTCACGACCTGCGGGGAAACTCGAAACGATTAACGGTACCCCAACTACCCGTCCCAACACGTGGTCGTTTCGATGCTCGTCATCTCGATTGCCGTTTATAGCTGCTAGACGAGGATGCCCCAGCACCGGAAGAAGGGAACGACACTGGTGTCAAATACTCTCTCAATGCATTACAAACTCCGTTTCATGTTAGATGCCCAATGTAAAGCGCCAAACCACTGTTGTACCATGGCATGTCCCCTGATAATCGCTTTGGTGGAATCGGTTAGCGGCTTCGGAGACATGGTGGCACGGCACGGTCATGGAGCCAATCAACTTACACGATTTCATTCACCATGACCTCGAGCAGTTCACTTGCTGATATCATCGACAGCATCGCCGACAACAGGAAAACTTTAGGAGTGTAGTCAAATGAAGAAGGAATGAGTTGCTTCGGCGTAAGATGAGAAAACAGTGAGTGTATTGCAAGAGGTCCAATCAGCTGATTTCGGCACCCTGAAGCTAGGTTGATACCCCACCCTGCTTGCCCTGTGCTCCCTTCCCAATTCTCACTGGTTCATCTCGAGGTCAGCCAGGGCCTCCCCTGAAACCTCCAACTCTAATCAACCACACCTCAAACCGATTCTCCTGGCCAACCGACCTCCGACCATCGCCACACAGAGAAAGCAACAGGAAGGAGCTGCGACATCCTTTGTTGCGATATTGCTGCCGCCGCCATCATCATTATGGCCCACGCGCCGCCAGCAAGCCGCGATGGCTTCGCGTTCGGCTCCAATTGTTTCTCCGTCACGACGAGTGGCGGCCACGTCCACAGACGCCATACCCTGCCAGAGCTGAAGGCGCACTTCAAGAACCAGAAGGAGGACCACCCAGCCCACTGGTATGAGGCCCAGCTGATGCACTACGGCTTGCCCCCATCCAAGGTCAAGGGCACGGCCAAGATGCGATTGATGGGTGCCGTGATGGGCGACGGCAAACTCCAGGTCCCCGCACCGCTGTCAGCTTTGGAGCGCGAGCTGAAGAAAGAGTGGACAAAGGCGAACAAGGCGGCGGCGGCGACAGCCTCGCCGAGCAAGCCGGCGGATTCTTTATCAAAGAAGAGAAAGGCCTCGACTGCCGCCGACATTCGGGTCGTCGCTGGCAATGGAGCCAATCTCAGCGTCTCCGTAATGTTCAATTCGTCCGCTGGATCCAGCCAACCGACAACGAAGCGCGCGAAAACGGAGCCGGTATCAACCCAGCCGAGCCAGCCAATCGCGACATTCAAGGTGATAAGGAGGATACCTTCTGTTATTACCCCCTGGCGCATATGTTTTCCCGCCCACACTCAGTAACACAGTTGAGATCTAGGAACCCAAACGCAAGACCCCAGAGGATCGAAAGCAGCTGGGGTATCGCACGAAACAGACAGACCGCAAAGGGGTTCCACCGCCGTCGCCCTCGCGCAATAGTGACTCCCAGCGCAAGACCCAGGAGGATCGGAAGCAGCTGGGATATCGCACGAAGCAGACAGCCCGCAAACGGGTGCCACCGCCCTCCCCGCCGCGCTACAACGACTCGCCACCCCCGCCCTACCCTGGCTCGCCTACTACCGGTGGGTACGACGACAACAGCGGCACCGGTACTTTGACCTCCTCGCCGGCCGTCCGGAGCGGACAATCCACCCAGACCTCTCTCGGCTACCTCAACGGGCGGTACGAGATCGTGTCGATCGATTGTCCTGACCGCTACTACCCGAGCGATACGACGCCCACTCTGGTCTGCACGCTGGACGGCGATGCGCTCTGGGTGGACTTCGACTTCGGCTTCCTGGGGGGAGTCATGCGCACGGACCGGAGACCTCGGCGGGCCTCCGACGACGACATCAGGTTTGACTGGTGCGGGTACAGCGAGATGACCGACCAGACGTACGACGGAGGACGGGCCTGGTTAGCCTTTGTTGGCGGTGGTGTCATCGAGGGTGCCATCGAATGGGACCGCCACGGACGCGATACTACGGCTAGGTTCAAGGCCCAGCGGCTCGAGGGACAGTCGACTCGCAGCGAGATCTCCGCTAGGGAGATGCAAGAGAGGTGGGAGAAGTATCGCGACGACTATGACGATGCCGATGAGGGCCAATGGTAAGACGAAGGGGGAAACTTGCGTCTTGATCTGAGGGACACGGGATGTCTGAACGGATATAGGTATATGCAAACCATGACTTAGTTTGGGTACGATACATATTGGGGGAAGCTCATCTAGGGGGAGCCATATCTGAATGTCCCAAATCGAAATAATTCATCTAACAAAGCCATTCTCCACGGCCAATACATCCTCGACTATCCAGCGAAAAAAGCTACCTAAACGCGTCCTCAATATCGAAAGCAAACGTCCAGCAGGTATCTCGCAACGTTCCGTCCCTCCTTCATACTAACGTTCTAACATCGCTCTCATCCTTAGAAACCCAGTGTATCCCAAGACAACCCTCCTAACGAACAGCAAGACATCACCCACCCACAAGCAATAAAACAACAGCAGCCTCATCGACATACAATACCAATACCCCCTCACACAACCTTCCTCACCCGCCCAGTCTCAACCTCATAAACCCACCCAGTGACAGGCACATCCGCAGGCACGGCCTCGCTCCCCTGCAGGAACGCCACGTCCTCCCTCACAGCGTCCTCGACGTCCGCGAACGGCAAAAAGTCGATCCCGGCGACCTCCGCGGCGGCTGCGTCTCCGTACCTCTCCCTCACGAGGCCGTGCGCCTGCTCGTCGGTGAAGGTCAACATGCCGCATCCCGTGTGCTTGATGACCAGCACCTCGCGCGTGCCGAGGAGCAGCTGCGAGATGACGATGTTGCGGAGCGCGTCGCGCGCGGAGGCGCCGGCGTTGCGCACGACGTGGGCGTCACCTAGGGAGATGCCGAAGGCGGGGGAGGGGTCGATGCGTGCGTCCATGCAGGTGACTTTTTTTTTTATTGGGGGTAGGTCGAGAGGGTTAGTCGGTTGGCTAGTACCTGGTATGGGACTGGGGGACCTTGCTTGGGGTGGTGGGAATTAGGAAAGAAGGCCACTCACCGATGAGATACTTCTTCGCGGGCGGAAGGGCGAGATCACCCTGCGTGAAGGTGCTGGCGTAGGCCTCGTTCTTCTCGACGAGGTTCTGCTGGACGGGAGTCGCCATGGTGCTTTGAGTGAACGAGGGAATGAGGGGGATGTAGGACCAGTCGCGAGACTTGGGCGAAGGCGGAAACAAAGTGTTGAACTAAAGAGTAGTTCGGTTGCTGTGAGAAGGCTTGCGGCTGTAGAAGTGATGAGACGATGTCTTGGGGGGCAGCTTGCTTCGTCGTACTTCGATGAGGCAAGAGAACGAGGAGCTCGACGCTTTATATCTCGTCTAGTCCGTCCTAATATGCCTATGTGACAGATGCGCAGGTAGCTTGACCCCTGTTTAGTGGAGGATGTGATCTGCAGTGCGGGAACCGCGGGGCTTTGCTGTGATTAGTGCTCGTCTCAATGACCCCCCGAAACCGACGAGGCGGCGTCGACGGGATTTGGGATAAGGAGCTTCTGCAACCAGCTAGCTCCGTCGTCATAGGTCGGCGAACACCACAATATTGCATCCCCTCACCTTGGCGCCATCGACAAGCTGGAGCACGCCATTTCAAGACCGTTCCGGCGGCGCCCATCAGCACCAAGTCTGTATATAGCGCTTTGTCGCTTTGCACAAAGCACAGGGAAAGCCGACCTCGAGGATACATGGCTGTTATTCCAGCTCTGGTGCTGACGCCCAGCCTAGCCAAAGGCCGTCGTCGTTCGCTGAGGAGGCCGTTTTCGACTCCATGTCTTGGGGTTCCCGTGTCGGGATATGCTTGCTGAATTGCATAAACCAAGCCAGGGATTTTCGGGGGATCCCGAGATGCTACCGCATGAGCATTGCATTGCACCCAGGGCTCCAGCTCCAATTGTGTAAAAGCCGCCGCCGTCCATTGACGAATCCAGATCCCGATGATTTACACTTGCATACCAGCGCAGTATCAAACGGCTAACTCACCAACACACCTGCCTAGATTAACACCGTTTTACACAAGCAGCAAAAGCGCCACTGCTCCAAGTTCTCCCTGTATGAGACAGTCGCTCGGTGAGCGATGGAATCATCCAGCAGGTAGACACCGGACATATCGAATTGCCATCAAGTCGGGGCAGACTTGGATGGAAAATCGGGTTTACATCAACGGATTTACAACTGGGATTCTAATTCCGCTAATACAGGACCTGGAGATGTGATCGGAATTAGATCCCTGGGTCGGTAGTTGGCTACCTAGTTGTAGCTGCCGAGGACTGTGCAGCTGGCGTTTCACCAACGTAGCCTCGTCTCGTCTTGGCGCCGCCTCCGGGCTTCTGCCTCGCAAAGCTGAGAAGGCAGATTCGGTCGTGCTAGGGTAGTAGTGTTTGCGGTTGTGAGAATTAGAATTGCCTCGGTACTTCAGATCCCATAGTGAAGTTTGAGTCATCAAGGCTCTGGCAAAGGACGAGGAGGGCATGCGTGGTTGGGTGGCTTGGTTCACAACAGACCTCCTACACTTCCAGTATCACAGGATGCCTAAACAAGCGCGTGCCGCCGCCTCGCGTGTCGGTAAACGTGTCCTCAGAGCACAATCCATCGGACATAGAGGATTCTCCAACTGGTTGGTCTGATCGCTTCATCGGACATAAGATATTTGCGACTTGATCAGTAATATTCTTTCTTACTCCTTGTTGTAAACTTCATTCCGTACGCCAAAGAGACCATGTTTTTCACATTCCGAACCCTAGCAGCCATTAGAAGAGTGATAGATAGAGATGGAAAAAGAGAAGAGTGCGAGAGAGGGAAAAGCAGGGAAGAACACGGTACTGTTACAGTTCCTGAATTGGATATTTTATGTTATTGGCCGCTTGTCACATTCTGACTTCTGGTCAAAAGGAGCAAAAGAAAAGTAACTCGCAAAGTTCCGAAATCTCGACAAAAGTCTAAGGGAAAAGAAGACAGAGACGAGAAAGGGAAAAAAATCGGGAAAGAAAAAACAAAAAGCACACCCAACTCTCCGTAGCGGAAGAGTACGAGGAGAGTCAGGGTGGTTGGTAGTGATGAAGAAATTCCCCTCCTCGAAAGCACCTTCACCATTCCTGTTGGCCACGATCCAAGAGAGGCAAACCATCAAATAGATTCCCTCAGATGGCCGGACGAATGAGGCGAAATTGAAAGACCCAAACCAAGCCGGCAAAGGCCGCCCGTCGAGAACGCCAGACGGACAGTCGAGGTCTCCCCAAACTACTAGTTAGCAAACCTCTTCGCCCTTGCGTCCGCCTTGCGCTTCTCAGCCGGATCATCCGTGACAGTGCCGCCGCCTCGGCGACGACCCTCTCCGCCGTCATTCTGGCGCCCACCACCACCACCACCTCCGCCATGGCGGCGGTTCCTGTTACCGCGCTGGCGCTTGTTACCGTGACTGCTTTGGTTGTTGTTGTTTCCGCCACCGCTTCCGCCCTTCTCGCGTCCTTCGTCGTCGCCACGGCCACGACCGCGCTTCAGGGGACGGTCCGGCAGGGCGGCGTCGAGCTTGCTCGCGTCGGGCACGGCGGCAGTATCACCAGCGCCGAAACGCTTGGCGCGCTGCTCCCGCTTGGCCTCCTCTGTGTTGGCGGGCTTGTCTGCGTCAGCCTCCGGGGCGGCGGCGGGCACGTCCAGGCCGAAGCGCTTGGCGCGCGCGGCGCGCTTGGCCGCCTCGTCGGCGACGGAGGTCGCGGGCAGGTGTTGGCTCAACTCGGCGGCCTTGGGCTTTGTGGTCGCGTCCTCGGTGCCGGCGACGGGCGCGTCGGTCGTCTTAGTGGTGGTAGTAGTAGTAGTCTCGGTAATTTTAGCGGGGGCTGTCGCTTTTGTGGGCGAGGCAGCAGCCGGCGCAGCCTTGCTCACCGCGGCGGCCTTGGGTTGTGGGGCTGGTTTCGCCGGTGACGCAGGAGGAAGAGCGGCAGCCGCCGGGGCGGGCGCGGCGGCGGCGGCGGCGGCCTTGGTCGCGGCAGGAACCTCGTCCTCGTCGTCCCAGTTGATAACATCGTCGGCTGGTTACAGAAAGCATGCGCGTTAGAGATTGCCGACGAGAGCGGAGGATATTTCTTCTTCTTCGATCGTTCAACGGGCGCGCGGCGTCAGGAGACATGGTGAAGTGACAGGTGACAGGGAAAAGGGGGGCCCCCGTGTGCTCGAAGGGGTGGCGTCGCGATCATAAGAGACGGCTCTTGCGCGCGTCGCGAGGTCGAGTGCAGGTTGCGCAAAAGCGACCGACAGAGGGGCTTGATGGGCAGGCAGGGTGCGGTCACGGATCGAAGGGAACTAGTCGCGAGCGCATCGCGACAGCTTGGATGCGCGATGCGGAAGAGCCGGTGCGGATCGAGCGGAGAAAGGAGAAAAGATGGACTCGCGGATAGTTACCTTCGGCGGCAGGCTTCGCAGCGGTTGGGGCTGGGGCTTCCTTCTCCTTGTCGTTCTCTTGCAGGCGCGCGATGAGGTCGGCCTTGTTCCCCGACTGAGGCAGACCGCGCTCTCCCAGGAGCTTCTTGAGCTCCGGGACCTTCATAGCCGTGTACTCGGGCATCTTGACGGCTTGGCTGAGAAAGGGGCGAAATCGGTGGTGCGCGCAAAGTTGATAAAAAGGAAAAGAGAGGGAAGCTTGAGTTGCAGATCGAGGTTGGTAGTTCGAAAGTGCGTGATCAGAACAGTTAAGAGCTGGTAAATGAAGAGGAATGGGAAGGGGGAGAAGAATGATGATCTGTGGTCGGACAAGGCAGTCGCGTTATTTGCAGGAGTTGAGCTGCGCGACGACTCGCTGCAACCAGCAACAAAGCGGAGCTTGATCTGCGCCCCACAACGGGGAAGGAGCTGGATAAGTGCATCGTGCCGGCTATTTTCATAAATAGCCGTTAAAGAGGCCATAAATATTTCAATCTAAGATCTCACCATTTGAGTTGTTGCATATTGTGCCGTCGAGGAGAGTTCTATTGTTGCGGTATTGCGGCATTGTGGCTCTATTGTGAGCGTTTGTGTTGCTGCTATTGTGCTCCTCAATTGGCAGAGAAGGTTGCATCTCTTTTGAGTGCGCAATGGCAACTGATTTTTCAGGGACCTTTCGACCGGCAAGAGACTCGATCGGTGAATGAAGCATCGCAAGGCAGGCTTCCGTCTCAACACCGACCGACTGGGCCCAGCTTCCAGAGTGTGACGTAGGAAGGTGATAGATGAAGCAAAGCAAGATAACGAGAAGAAAAGATGCCGAATGACCTCAAGAGAGCCGTCATTGACATCCCTTGCACAAAGTTTCGTGTCGAATGTCGATTACGTCTGGCTTCTCTTGCGGGCCGGACCCAGAATATCAATGTCGGTATTCATCCCATACATAGCAAGCACTTGTCATTGTTGTCCCATGTTTGTTTATGGCTCCATGTTTTCGCACGAATGTTTGTTTACCTAGACTACCTGACTGACTTTTTAGGCATAGTGATGATCGCCTGTTACGAACCAACAGCCTCCCAAGCCAGCATATGCACCATCCATGTATCAACTGCCTGCCTCTAAGGTATCCAGAAAAAGAGTCCATCCGTAAGTTCATCCAAAAGGCGGGATCCATTCGACCCCATCCGATCCAGCGCCACAGCAGAATTGGATAGAAAAAGCAAGCCTTCATGGAGACAGACGCGCAGGGGATAAATAAATACCTAAGTACCTTAAGACTTAGAATGATGAGAATGAATACCAATCCACCCACGCTAAACCGTTCCGACCTTTCTAAAAAGCAAAAAAGGAGACCACCGTCGCGTGTTCACCACCTCATGGGGTATTAATTTCGTGATTGTGAAAGCGGGAAAAGACGGGAGACAAGAAGGAAAGAGAAGAGAAAGACAGACGGGTAGAGAAGCTAGGTGGTAAGTAGCAGGTTGTAGGTCAAGAAATGGGATTACGACAAAAGGGGTAAAACTCGTCCATCCAAGGTTGTGGTGCGAGAAAGGCGAATACAAAGACAAGCAACAAAAGAAAAGGGAAACAAATCCGAAGGTTTGGACCAGAAGAAACAGTGATGTGACGGAGCACCGAGCAAGAGTGAGCAAGATCAGGGGGGAGGCAATCACCTATCTCTCCCCCCCCCCCCCCCCCCCCCCCCCCCCCCCA